>JAODAL010014849.1:0-85961 GCA_025379985.1 Phyllomedusa bahiana | reverse complement strand
AAAGTTTCAGTAACTATTGTGTAAAACACCGCAGTGTAAAAAGGGATTACACAGCTTGAGAAAGACAGACAGGTCCCAGCAAGACCTGTGCTGCCTTTTGGTGTATATACTGAATTGCATTAAAGTTGAAAGCAGCCGAAATACATCTAAAATTGTTGTTATGGAAAATGTTTAATAAAACATCTGGACAACATCAGCATTGGCTTATTTGATGTTAAATTAGTGTAATTTTCACTGACTTTGGAATACATTTTGTAGTGGAGAATTTTTTCTATATAGTCATTAAGGTTATTGGATAATATTTATTAATACATTGATAGCGGAGTCGAGGCTGTCTGCAGAAGAGAAGAAGTGGAGGAGAGGGCAGACCGCAGCAAACACCAGAACAGAGGGGAGAGGAGGGGAGTACAGCTTATTTTATATCTCATCAGAGCACAAATTGCCTAAATATATTGAATAAAACTAACCTGGACGAGCCCTTTAAATCTCCTGGGCACTAATATAAGACCTATCAGAGGGCACCAACTATAATCAACTATTTATACACCAAATAAAAAAAAAAGTTGGGACCTTGTATAAATTAAACAAGAAGGCAATGGTTTTGAAATCCATTATCGTCATATTTTTTTCACAACAGAACACAGATCCGAAGGTGAAAGTTGCACATTTTACTATTTCATTTAAAAAAAATATACAAATACCCATTTAAAAATTTAGTAATTGTTACATAACGAAAACAACTAAATTTCTAACCTAAACACATGATTGTGTATAAAAAGAGCATCGTAGAGAGGCAGAGTCTCTCAGAAGCAAAGATGGTCAGAGATTCAGCAATGTGTGAAAAATTGCTCCTAAAAATGACTAAACAAAGTCAGGAAAATGAGCATCTACAGAACATAATATCATTATAATAGCACTGATGTCTTCTTAAATAACAGGGAAACCTTTGCGTTCACTTTAGGCACCAGGGCCCAGATACAACTGCAACCACTTCACCCATTATAGCTACTAAATGCAATGGGCATCAGAGCCCATAGCAACTAATCAGAGCTCATAGCAACCAATCAGAGCTCATAGCAACCTATCAGAGCCCATAGCAACCAACCAGAGTCCATAGCAACCTATCAGGGCTCATAACAACCAGTCAGAACTCATAGAAACCAATCAGAGTCCATAACAACCAACCAGAGCTCATAGCAACCAATCAGAGCCCAAAGTGACCAATCAGAGCTCATAGCAACCAGAGATCATAGCAACCAATCTGACCCCATAGCAACCAATCAGAGCTCATAGCAACCAGTCAGAGCTCATTGCAACCAATCAGAGCCCATAGCAACCAATCAGAGCCCATAGCAACCAATCAGAGCTCATAGCAACCAGTCAGAGCTCATTGCATCCAATCAGAGCCCATAGAAACCTATCAGAGCTCATATAAACCAATCAAAGCTCATAGTAACCAGTCAGAGCTCAGTTTTCATTGCCTATACTGCTGTGGGAAAATTAAAACTGCACTCAGATTGCTTGCTATGAGCTCTGATTGGTTGCTATGGGCTCTGAATGGTTGCTATGAGCTCTGACTAGTTGCTATGTGCTCTTATTGTTTGCTATGAGCTCTGATTGGTTGCTATGAGCTCTGAGTGGTTGCTATGGACTCTGATCTGTTGCTATGGGCTCTGATTAGTTGATATGAGCTCTGATTGGTTGCTATGGACTCTGATTGGTTGCTATGGGCTCTGATTGGTTGCCTTGGTCTCTGATTGGTTGCTATGATCGCTGATTGGTTGCCATGGGCAACACAGACAGTCTTCCTAATAGACATCCTTGATAAATAAGGCCTAGTATCTTTTTACGAGTCAAGTGCATCGCCGCTGTATAAAGCGACAGAACAACGTGTTCTATATAAAGCGATTTTCCTAATCATAACCTCCCATTAATGGAGCCATTTCAGTTTAGAGGTAATTATATGAGGGTGAGGGGTCTCCCTGTGTCTCCCCTGACATAATTATCAGATGTCACCCTCTGCCCACACGCGCATGTTCTGCGGAGGCCTTGGGGTGACTGTCAGCAGCAGAGGGCATTCCTGTCTATCCCAAACCATAGGTTAAGCTGGAAGTCTTCATTGAGGCCTCTGTAGCGCCCGTGGACCTCGGACGGGCTCCCACCGAGTGCTTACAAAAATATCATTGTGCTACAATTACGCTGTCGAGTAGTTAGTAATCAGAATGTGTGGCAGCAGCGGCGGCATTATACTACTGCGAGCACCACAGCTGCCCGGCTCCGCAGACCGCCGGCGACTATGTGCGCGCTCAGCACTGACATGAATGCACAGTACGGATTTACAATTTCACTTTGTAAAAATCGCCGACATTATTGTATTTCTGCAAGAAAAGGGAGCAATTTATACAGAAGCCGAAGGGCAGGTGGAAGCCGGACACCATAGGGTGATATGCAACAAGCACGGAAACGTGCCAGCGGTTTGTACAAAGACATAGGAAGACATATATAATCGGAGTTTGCGCCTGTTTTCTGGCGTATCCTGCGCCTCACAGTGCCGGCTCCGCTGTCGGACGCAGTAATGCGCTTTTATGCGCAACACTCGCGACTTTTTAATAGGCCTAACATAAGGGGACGTGCAGTGGGCGCGCTGTGGGCGTTCTGGGGCGGGACGCGGCAAATTAGAAAAATCCGAGGCATGCGTGATCGCGGGTCGGCAAAGTGAGGCGCATTGCAGCGCTCGCCAGCTCCGACAGGCAGACCTCGTTAAATGTGGTCTATCTGAGCGGAGAAGTCGAAGTGGAGCGCGCTATTCTTGTAATGCGCTCGAGTTCTACACTTACAGCAGTACACTACTACAATAAATGATTTTGCAGTAAGAATAAATAAGCAAGAAATCCTGCTTGGAAGACCACAAGTCCCGCAAAACCTGTGCTGCCTTGTGTTGTATATACTGAATTGCATTAAAATTGAAAGCAGCACAAATACATCAAAAATTGTTGTTATGGAAAATGTTTAATAAAACATCTGGACAACATCTGCATTGGCTTATGTGATGTTAAATTAATGTAATTTTCACGGACTTTGGAATCCATTTTGTAGTGGAGATTTTTTTCTTTGGATCTAATATATATATTGTCATTAATGTTACTGGATAAAATGTACTAATACATTGATTGCATTGTTCCAGCACTTATATGCCTGTTTATTAAGTGCTTCATTTAAATGACCAATACATTTTATTCTTCTTACTATGGGGAATATATTTCCGACGCGAAATCCTTGCAACACTTTGTGACGCGTATTTACAATGTATTTCAGGACGGATTTCGCGTCGGAAATACATTCCCCATAGTAAGAAGAATAAAATGGATTGGTCATTTAAATGAAGCACTTAATAAACAGGCATATAAGTGCTGGAACAATGCAATCAATGTATTAGTACATTTTATCCAGTAACATTAATGACAATATATATATTAGATCCAAAGAAAAAAATCTCCACTACAAAATGGATTCCAAAGTCCGTGAAAATTACATTAATTTAACATCACATAAGCCAATGCTGATGTTGTCAAGATGTTTTATTAAACATTTTCCATAACAACAATTTTAGATGTATTTCGGCTGCTTTCAACTTTAATGCAATTCAGTATATACACCAAAAGGCAGCACAGCACAGGTCTTGCTGGGACCTGTGGTCCTCCAAGCAGGATTTCTATGTTCCCTGGGCTTCATTTTAGACGTATTTACGTCCGCAATTACATCCAGATTTCCATAGGAATCAATTGTAAGAGATAGTTCATTATTTTAGGCTCAGTTCGAGATGTAAATACGCCCAGAACTAAGCCCTGGGAACGTAGAAATCCTGCTTGGAGAACCACAGGTCACAGCCAGACCGGTGCTGTGCTGGCTCTTGCTGTACATACTAAATAGAATAAAAGGTGAAAGAAGAACAAATACATAAAAAAAAATAAAAATTAACATCTGTACAACCTCAGCATTGGCTTCTTTAATGTAAAATTTGTTTAATTCTCTCCCTTTTTTTAAGACCTGTTCTAGCTATTCTTTCTTTCTTTTCAGATTTTAGATATATTTGCTTTCATTTTAAATCATTAACTTTTTCTATACATTGAAATCGATTTTATACCACTTTGATTTTTCACTTTATTCATTCATTTATTTGAAAGACATCTCTTTTTGCTCTTCACTAACATGTTTAATGATTTCTCGCTGTTTCCAGCCTGTCTGGAATCGGAATACATATTAGGTGCAGTCCCGCACTGCGCCTAAGTCCCGCACTGCGGCCCACACACGGGCGAGGCGCGGTGGACTTTACACCCCATGCATGAGCGCACCTCCTCGGGCGGCGACATACATGAGGCGCAGCTTTCACTAAAAATCCTGTGAAAACGGGCGGCGCCAATCTTCATACATGTCGCCCATAGAGAGAAGAGAAATGCTCCGCCGGGTCAACGGACAAATTCTACTGAAAAATGGTTCCTTGTATCAATTCTCTTTATTACAAGTGAACGGTAAAGATACTAATGGGCCGGGTGTTATATGCTTTATCTGTAAACAAAGGCCATTGAAAAGGATTGAAAAAGTTAAGATAACATTCTGTGCTATGATATGGGGAGAAGGCAGAGGACAGGTCTAGTAGGAGGAGCACAGAGTAATGGTGAAGGTAGAGGACAGGTCTAGGAGGAGGAGCACAGTGTAATGGAAAGGCAGAGGACAGGTGTAAGAGGAGGACACAGAGTAATGTGAAGCAGAGACAGGTCTAGGAGGAGGAGCACAGAATAATGGAGAAGGCAGAGGACAGGTCTAGGTCTTCTTCTCATCAATCATTCACAGGGGCGGTGCTGTAACAATGTATCATTTACAATATATGTATTCGTAATTTTACATGTGATGGATGCTCAGTTCTTTGAGGCATGAAATAGCAATGTGCTTGGGGGGTTATGGATTTTGGGTAGAGTCACTCTTTAAGTCAATACAGTTGTGTTGTCAATGTATTTTTTGTTGTTTAAGCAGAGAGAAGACCTCGGCTTCGGGGATAGGACGGCAGCGAGCTGGAGGGTCGGCTAAAACCCGCAAGACTTCTAATAGCAGCAGAGAAATCCCCAAGTCTAAGTAGATGCAGCATCTGGAATGGCCTCGGAGCCGCTCAGTGTCCTGTGTTCACACTGCTTCATTTTCCTGGCACCTGGGTTCATGTTTGATTAAAAGATAAACCCAATGATGTGTACGTGTGTTACTAACAAAAACTGAACTACTGGCCACAACTGTGTCCTGCAGCAGATACCAGAGTAAGCTGAAGGCTGCACGGGGACACGAAAACACGTGACCATCATAGCTGCAAGCGACCTTGTAATCAGCAGAGATCACTTCTCCGCAGTCTCCTCATCACAGGCAGGATTACACTGACAGGTAACACCTATATATAGATAACACAGGATCCACCATTCACTATAGACTGACACCTCCTGTTCTGTAGAGATCCCTTCCCCGCAGTCTCCTCATCACAGGCAGGATTACACCGACAGGTAACACCTATATTTAGATAACACAGGATCCTCCATTCACTTTAGACTGACTCCTCCTGTTCTGTAGAGATCACTTCCCTGCAGTCTCCTCATCACAGGCAGGATTACACTGACAGGTAACACCTATATATAGATAACACAGGATCCACCAGTCACTATAGACTGACACCTCCTGTTCTGTAGAGATCCCTTCTCCGCAGTCTCCTCATCACAGGCAGGATTACACTGACAGGTGACACCTATATACATGTATAGATAACAGTGTCCACCATTCACTATAGACTGACCCTTCCTGTACTGTAGAGATCACTTCTCCACAGTCACCTCATCACCGGCAGGATTACACTGACAGGTAACCCCTATATATAGATAACACAGGGTCCACCAGTCACTATAGACTGACACCTCCTGTTCTGTAGAGATCACTTCCCTGTAGTCTCCTCATCACAGGCAGGATTACACTGACAGGTAACACCTATATATAGATAACACAGGATCCACCATTCACTATTGACTGAAAACCTGTTCTGTAGAGATCACTTCTCCGCAGTCTCCTCATCACAGGCAGGGTGACACTGACAGGTAACAACTAAATATAAATAACAGAGGATCCACCATTCACTATAGACTGACACCTACTGTTCTGTAGAGATCCACTTCCCGCAGTCTCCTCATCACAGGCAGGATTACACTGACAGGTAACACCTATATTTAGATAACACAGGATCCTCCATTCACTTTAGACTGACTCCTCCTGTTCTGTAGAGATCATTTCCCTGCAGTCTCCTCATCACAGACAGGATCACACTGACAGGTAACACCTATATATAGATAACACAGGATCACCATTCACTATAGACTGACACCTCCTGTTCTGTAGAGATCACTTCTCCGCAGTCTCCTCATCACAGGCAGGATTACACTGACAGGTAACACCTATATATAGATAACACAGGATCCACCATTCATTATGCACATATGTATATTTGTAAATATGTAAATAATGTGAGTATCTTCCGGAGGCGGGGCGTCTAGCACGGCCGCTTTTTACAGAGGCTCCTGCATAGCTTGGCTTGTATCCAGCTAAAAACTCGGCCATCTGGCATTTCAGAGCATACCGGACCACACGTACCTCTGTACCGAGCTATACAGCACAGGACGGCAGGAGAAGTTTCTCGCTCCGGGGTCCCTGAGCGGTATGCACCACCGCACCGAGCGCCGGGCCGTTAACTGTGGGCTTCGGCCCGGACTGCCCTGTCTTATCTCACAGGCTGCACTAGCTCTAATAGATCTTCAGTCACAGTAATTCCCACGGGACTGCAGAGTCTGTCTAACCCTTGACTTACACCATCACTAACTCAACCACAAGGGGGCAGAGGTGACCTGGACACACACCCTCGGCCTGACTGGGTCAGAGTGACCTTCGGACAGGGGGTACTGCGGAAACACGACACAAGAGGGCGTTAACACCCCAAATAACACTCTAACAGCCCATAATCCCCCCCCCTCGGACCGTAGAGTAAACTCTGCGCACAAATAATCTCCCCCGCACACATAGCTTGATTGAATAAACACCGGGAAATCACACTACCCGAGGTTGATTTATTGAGGGCCGACAGAACAGAACGCGACACACTAACACAAATACTGCTACGCAGCGCCTCTGTTGGCAGGTGACGCACGGGAGGAACGCCCCAACAATTGCACCCCCACCTTCTTTGCCGTCTAAGCGATTGAAATAACAACCACTACGCGTGTACTCTCTGAGTATCTTCTTTCCCCGACTCATGGTCTCGTCTATTATGCTTTGTAAATATGTTTGTTGCACAATAATCAAAATGTAATTTCATCCTAGATGGCTCCCAAGGCAACCTGATAGTTCAGATAAAGGGTTCCATATTATGACAAGTTAGGCTAGGCTCACAACAACTACTCTATCCCTCGCCCAGAGAACTCTATATAGCACCCTTGCAACACCTTGGTTTGGTGGGGGGCATAGCGTTACTTGCTTTTAAAATAGCATGGACAAATTTGTTCAGAAACGCTCAACAACCCGGGCCACACGGTCTACACCAGCTACAGCGCCAGAGTCGAAAACTTCACAGGCAGCAACTCCCCCAATTAGAAATAACAAACAAACACCGAAACTTGGCTCCAACAGGAAACTAAACATGGCCCAAGATCCATCAGCAAAGAAACCCACCGCCACAGATAGCGACGCCGAATCACCGGGCTCGGAAGCTTCAAGTCTCAGTGATACCCCACTGTTGAAGAAGAAGTTGCCAGAATTGATAACACCTCAAGCTCCCAACAAGCCACAATTGACGCGCTCAGAGAAAAATTAGAGGACGTGGAAAACCGGGAGCGTAGGAACAACCTACGCTTCATTGGCATCCCGGAAACGGTTCCCCAAGAGAACCTTGCAACCTACCTCACGAAGGACCTAGCTGGTGCATTGACCTTGGAGCTGCCCAGAGATCCCCTCTTGGTGGAAAGGGTCCATAGAATGGGCGTACGCAGGGAGCAAGGGGGGAGACCTAGGCCAGTTATCGCACGTTTCCATAATTGGTCAGTGAAGGAACAAGTCTTGAAGGCGTACAAACAAAAAAGAGAGCTGCTTGTTCAAGGAGAGAAAATCTTAATATTCCAAGATTTCTCCACCCAAGTTTCCTTACGACAAAAGGCATTCCACCCGGTTTGCAAGTTTTTGCATGACAACAACATCCCCTTCCAGTTGCTTTATCCAGCCAAATTGAAAGTTCATAATAATGGACAGATCACCACCTATGACTCACCAGAAGAAGCCAATAGAAGATTCCTGCGTGGAGACCCGGCGCCGGACTAATTTCACCCTGTTGTGAGCCAGCCCCAGAATCAGAAGTGAACCTCTTCTTTCTATTGCCACTTGAGGGCTTCGCCCTATGGCGAATTCACCTCGGAACCCACGTTTAGTCAGTCTAAGTAGGTTCGATCTCAGGTTGCCGGGGACGCCTTTTTTATAAGTTGTATTGTTTTCATGTTGACATCATTGATGTTGCACTTGTGTTTAACACCATTGGTAGCTACATTTGTACTACCGGAATTATGGTCAGCCCAGAAGGCTCCACTGAGGTGACCATGGCACGCCGCTCTCCTTCACACCGATGGGATGGCGGGGGCGCTCGCTGGGACGCCCCCAACCATTTTTCTCTTGGGTATGATTTGTCGTGGATTCCGCTTTTTCGGGATGAGTACCAATAACATGGAGCGGGAGAACCCCCGCGCCTCGGAGCTCAATATAATTTCCTGGAATGTGGCCGGCCTAAACATCCCGGAAAAAAGGAGAAAGGTCCTTCTTCACCTAAAACGGCTGAAACCGGACATAATATGTCTGCAAGAGACCCACTGGAAATTAGGGAACTATGTTCCCTTAAAGGCGCGCTGGCTGGACCCACCTATTGTGGCCACACACGGTGCTAGATCCAGAGGGGTCGCGATTTACTGTCGGTCGGGTATAGTGCAAGAGATAGTGGACCAGTATTCTGATGAAGAAGGGAGCTTCATATACCTTAGGCTGATGATTGCTAACAAGCTTTACACCATCCTCAACATCTACGCTCCTAATGGCCCTAACGACTCCTTTTTTAGAGATCTTAGGAACTTTGTGCTTCAGAGACACCATGACAATTTAATAGTGATTGGGGATTTTAATGTGACTGTGAACCCGGCGCTTGATAGATCACATGGGCCAAGAGGCGGAGAGCCACTAAACCGTACACTTCTAGACTTCTAGACTTTACTGATAGCCTGAACTTATATGACCACTGGCGGGCAATTAACCCTGGAGACAAATCATACTCATTCTACTCGAGAGTACACGACACTTTCTCAAGAATTGACCTCTCACTTCTCTCTTCCCACTTATACTCACAGGTCCAGAGAACGGATATACTACCAATAGCCATCTCAGACCATGCCCCGATACAGGTGGTCCTAAATACGAACGTCCCTATTAAACAATTTAAAAAAAATGGAGATTTCCAAGTTACTTATACGAGTCAGAAGAATTCAGAGATTTCCTAACAATTCAATGGCAGCAATTTTTAAAAGATAATATAGCACACGAGAACAACGCTCCTCTTTTGTGGATGACCGCAAAAGCAGTGTTAAGAGGGATGCTAATTGATTATGTGGGGAGACAACGGAAAAAAGCTAATATCACCTTTCAAAACTTATATTCTAATCTTAAACGGGCACAAAATGACTACACAACAGCTCCTTCGGAGACCTCCAAAGGGAAATTCATGGAAACTCAAAAAATCTTTGACACCTTTGTACAGGGTCAAGCTGTGTGGCATACTAGGGTTACCCAAAACCGTTTCTACAGGTGGGGGAACAGACATGGGAAACTCCTCGCAACCATGACCAAGCCCTGGAAATCAAGGCCCCCCCCGATATCGGCGATTAAATGCTCAAAAACTGGAGAAATTCTTAGGGACCCCACTGAAATTGAACAAGCGTTTTCGGAATACTTTGAAACCTTATACCGTGCTTCCCCGTTTAACAGCGCAAAAGTGTCATCTTTTCTGGACGCAGTGCATATGCCAAGTTTATCAGATGAGACCCGTTCGTTGCTAGAAGCTGCCATCTCCGAGGAGATATATGAAGTGATCGGGTCATCGGCGAATGGCAAGACCCCAGGCCCAGACGGTTACTCTGCAGAATTCTACATAATTCTTAAGTCCCACATAGCCCCGCATTTAGTGAAAGTGTATAACGAGATGTATCTAGACTCAAGAACAATAGACACATTCTTCGACTCCGCAACAATTTTAATACCCAAGCCGGGAAAAGACCCCCTACAAATTGCCTCGTATAGACCCATCTCGTTATTAAACCACGACTATAAATTACTAGCGAAAATATTGGCCAACAGATTTCAAAAGTTTCTCCCGGAAATAATACACCCACACCAATCGGGCTTTGTAGTAAACAGACACTCCACCAGGAATGTCAGGGTGGCGACCGCGGCTATATTAGCTGCCCAGGAACCGGAACACCAGGTCTCTATGCTGTTGAGCCTCGATGCAGAAAAAGCCTTCGACATGGTGTCCTGGCCTTTCCTGGCCGCCACCCTGGCAGACCGTGGTTTCGGCGGAAGTTCACAAATTTTTTAGACCTCTTACACCTTAATTCAACAACATCCATAATAACAAACGGGCACGCGTCGCCACTTATTGATCTCTTTAGGGGAACTAAACAAGGCTGCCCACTATCGCCAATTTTATTTAATCCATCAATAGACCCCTTGCTTTACCACATAACACAGTCCCCCGTGTTCCGGGGAATCTCGAAAGACGGCCAAGAACTAAAGCTCTCTGCCTATGCAGATGACCTGCTCTTACTGATCTCTAATCCCAAACAAACTCTGGCAACCATCTTGAAAGAGGTCCAGGAGATGGGATAACTGTCTGGTTATATAATAAATGTTAACAAGAGTGAAGGGCTGCTTCTGAAGGGCCCAACACAACCAGTATGGGCCTCAACTTACCCAATCCGCTGGTGCACGCGTCACCTTAAGTACCTTGGTGTCCTTCTCACACGGAATATAACGCAGATCTACACGGCAAACATCGATAAGTATATTACCACATTACACCTCACGCTCAAATCCTGGGACTCCATCCCCTTATCCTTTAGTGGTAAAGCACACCTCCTAAAAATTATTGAATTTCCTAGACTCCTCTACTTATTTCACATGTTACCCATATATCTTAAGCCAAAGGAAGAGAAATTGATTAATGCGCAGTACAGGAAGTTTATCTGGGGTGGAAAAAGAGCGCGTATCCCTTTTCATCTTATACAACAAAATAAGAATAATGGCGGACTGGGATTCCCAAATATTAAGCTTTATAATCTAGCGGCACTGAGTCGATACATTGCGGACTGGTCCTTACAAACGGCGGTTTTCACTTTCCCCACTCTAGATAAATTGTTGTTACCTAACGTTTCCCTGTTAAACTTCTTACACCTGCCGTACAACCAGGTCCCACCGCTAGTACGACAAAATCCGCTCGTGATGCCGATATGGCGTGCGTGGCGGAAGACCAGACAAATGAAGAGACTCTCCCCGAATAGCTCGATACACCTCTCCTTTGTCCAAAACCCAGAGTTCCAGAATGGTACGCCACATGGCTCCTTTAGAAGATTGTATGGGTTGGGCATACGGACGGTGGGTCAACTAATTGATCACACTACTCGTAAACCATACTCTTTTCTAGAGCTCCAACAGGCCTTCCCTGCAATTGATATCCCCTTCTTCACTTACCTACAAGCACTCAGCTACATAACCCAGACCATGAGGGACTTGTCAGAGGAGGACTTGGACCAGAAACAATCCTGCAGCCCCCTTCACGCAAGCCACATCTATCCCTTATTTACAAATATCTATGGGATCAATTTGATTACACCGCATCCAAATCACAATTAAAAAAATGGCAAACGCACGACCACAGTCTCAGCCCAGATTTGATTCTGACATCCCTGGCAGATTCTTATAAACTCCTCCCAGCAGCCAGATACACAGAAATGTCTCTGAAACTCAAACACAACGCATACCTAGCGCCCATAAAGGGTCACAGAATGGGTATTTATGCCACAAGCAACTGTTTTAAGTGTGGATCCCCTGAAGCCACTCTTTATCATTGTCTATGGGAATGCCGAGAAATACAACGGTATTGGGATGACATAACACAATATATACAGCACTTCCTTGTTGAATCCTTTACCCCCTCGGCGCCGTGGGCTTTGATCGGCCACATTGACAGGGATACTACTAGCTACACTCGCAAAGAACGACATCTCTTACACATATTATCGGCAGCCGCCAGGAAAGCAATCTTGCAGTTGTGGGTCCAGCCAGCCTGCCCAACGAGAAAACTTTTTCTAGACAAATGTTTCTCTCTCTTCCGCATGGACTGGATTGAGACGGTCCAGAGGAAGGAGAGGAGGGTGAGACCCTTTTTTGACCTTTGGAGTACATGGATTAATTCGCTACCTGTAGAAACAAGGCAAAACCTTAAAAACCTGTTTTGAACATACGGAATGGTACCTCGGACAGCAAATGGCCGGAAGAGAGCCCATAGATACACAACGCCAGGACTGGCATCATACGGACCCTGATACAGGGACTATGCTGATAGAGGGAGCAGCCTTTTTACTTTAAAGGGGAAAGCGGGCCTACTAGCAGACCTCTAATGCAACTCCTTCCAGGAACTTTCAGTTCCTCTTTCACCATTCCAATCAACTAATAGTACCAGTCAAGGGAAACATTGAGATTATATCCCGAGGCGCGGGGAGTAATTTGAGTTGTCTGGAAACTTAATCTCCTACTCCCCTACTGTTTGCCTTCTCTGCATTTCCCTCCTGGATCTCACGAATAAGGTAGATACAGGGGAGGATACAAAATTCATTGTGTCTACTGAGGGGTTGCGGCGGGGCCACGAGAGCTGAAGTTAAGGAGCTTGGAACAGGTCTCGCAACCTGTCCAAACAGTTTAAAGGTTTTACAATGTTGAAAATAAGAAAACGACTTCCACCACTGACACACTGTTAGTGGATGTATATCTACTGTTTACTTGTCTTGATGATAATTCGCATTTGTAATAGCATCCGCTTTATAGAAAGCTTGTAACCTTTATTTCTGGAAGTGTTAATAAAAAGATGTTAAAAAAAAAAAATAATGTGAGTAATGTAACAAGAGTTGGTGGCCAGTAAAGGGGATTTTAGTGGGAATGTGGATGTGTGGAAGGGAATATCTGGACCAACTAAGGGTCTTAAAGTAAGGTATATGGCCATGTTTCTTTGTAAAATAGTGTATATAGCTTTTGTATATAATTTTATGTAGTGCCATATTGAATTGGTCCAACATTTAACAACAATAAAAGAGTTCCACCATTCACTATAGACTGACACTTCCTGTTCTGTAGAGATCACTTCCCTGCCGTCTCCTCATCATCACAGGCAGGATTACACTGACAGGTAACACCTATATATAGATAACACAGGATCCACCAGTCACTATAGACTGACATCTCCTGTTCTGTAGAGATCACTTCCCTGCAGTCTCCTCATCACAGGCAGGATTACACTGACAGGTAACACCTATATATAGATAACACAGGATCCACCATTCACTATAGACTGACACCTCCTGTTCTGTAGAGATCAATTCCCAGAAGTATCCTCAACAAAGGAAGGATTACACTGAAAGGTAACACATATATATAGATAACACAGGATCCACCATTCAGTATAGACTGACATCTCCTGTTTCTGTAGAGATCACTTCTCCGCAGTCTCCTCATCACAGGCAGGATTACACTGACAGGTAACACCTATATATAGATAACACAGGATCCACCATTCACTATACACTGACCCCTCCTGTTCTGTAGAGATCACTTCTCCGCAGTCTCCTCATCACAGGCAGGATTACACTGACAGGTAACACCTATAAATAGGTAACACAGGCTCCACCATTCACTATAGACTAACACCTCCTGTTCTGTAGAGATCACTTCTCCGCAGTCTCCTCATCACAGGCAAGATTACACTGACAGGTAACACCTATATATAGATAACACAGGGTCCACCATTCACTATAAACTGACACCTCCTGTTCTGTAGAGAACCGGTCCCTAAAATAGAGGCTCCCAGTCTAGTCCTCTTTCCTTCTAAGTGCAAGGAAGGGTTTGAGCAGAGCAGTGGCTGCACATCCCCACATATACACTACTGCTCCATTTAACCCCTTCCCACTGCAGCCTATTTATTTTTTTCATGTGTTAGTTTTTTCCTCCCCGTCTTCCAAGCACCATAACTTTTTTGCACAGACATTTGAGGGGTTGTGGTTTTTTGTGCATTTAAAGATGCATTTTTTAATGATATCATTGCACCTTATAATGTTCTGGAGTTCACTGTGCAGTACAAAGGACGTGTTATCTGGATTCTGCAGGTCCCTCCGATTCCGGTGACACCAAATTTATAGCGTTTGTACTTTAAATAACATCAAAACGTCTCTATGCCTTTTAATTTGCAGCGCCATCTTTCTTTTGCGACGCGACAGGTAATGGCTGTGAGTTACTGCTGGGACCTGCCACTAGTGACGGTGGCATTTAATTGAACGATAATCAGTATGGTGCACTGCTCCGGTCCACAGTCGCCCCCTTCCCATCCTCCTTCCCATGACCAGACTGCAGGGTGCGACCAGGCGTCATAGCAGCTTGGGGGGTCTAGTGAAGGCCTCCGTGGCTGCCATCTTCCTAATTGACATGGTATAATAGAAGGGCCATTGTTGTGCACAAGGGGTCCAATACCGGGTCGTGGATAATTTGATATCAGGCCATGCATAAAGAATAAAAAGTGTAGAGAAATTTATTTGACAAAAAATAAGCCCTATCCTGCTGCGATCTTGCTCCAGAGATGGAGTCTATATCATCAAAGAGCAACTTGAGGTCTGTCTGAGGATCGAGGTACAGGAAGCAAAGAGGACCTTACTGATACCTTCCGACCTGGGGAGTGGCCTTGCTATATAGGATTGTGGTGCTGCTGCTTGCACGGGGTGAGGCCTTTCCTCCTTTAGTTATGGACCAAGTGGGCTGCCCTCTACCCTACAATAGTGCCCCTTAGACTTCTCCTGGTAGGTGGTCTTAGCAGCCTCCAGCAACTTACGTTGCCGATCAGGCGAATCCCGCAGTGTTGTTCTCAAAGTATTCTACCCCACCCCCGATCTGTGGAAAAACGGTCTTTTATGTAACCGGTCCATGGTGCAAAAAAGGCTGGGGGCCGCTGCTGTTGACTGTTCTGCAATACATTCCGATTGCAGAACATTATACGAGTGATTGTGCCCGCTAGTGGTCAGGTAAAGTACAACAAAGGGAATACAAGTAAAAAAAAAAGTTTCAAATATGAAAAAAAGAAATCATAAAAAAACTATAACTCCCTCTTTTGGAATTTTACAAATGAAAAAACTTAAACATAATTGTCATTGCCGCTGAAAAATAAAGACTGCTGAATAAAAAAATAATGTTATTTGTCCCGTACGGTAAACAGCATAGAAAAAAAATACTCTACCCCACAATTAAAGGGGTTTCCCAGTGTTTTGACAAAAAAACTTGGAAAGGAGCTTCCGAGTCATTACACAAACCAACAGTACCTGATCGTACATCACACACCCTGCACTGCACAAGAGCGGTCCTGGCTGCAGCCGCAGCTCATGTGGGCAGCAAATTACACTTCCCATCATGCACTTCTCACATCCTCTGGCTGCTGAGATGCGAGTTTCCCCTCTTTTGTCAATATCATATTGTTCGCACTCCTCTGCTTATCTTCTAACACTGGTTCCGAGATACATCCCGTCCCATCCTATATTGCTTTATTACCACATAGGTCTCCTTCCAGGTGCTGTAACTGATCATGTCTGAAGAAAGAGTTGAAACTGAGCATGTCTGACCAGAGAGATAGAACTGAGCATGCCTGACCAGAAAGCTGGAACTGAGCATGCCTGATCAGAAGGCTGGAACTGAGCATGTCTGATCAGAGAGATAGAACTGAGCATGCCTAACCAGAGAGCTGGAACTGAGCAGGCCTGACCAGATAGACAGAACTGAGCATGCCTGACCAGAGAGCTGGAAATGAGCATGCCTGAAAAGAAAGCTGGAACTAAGCATGTCTGACGAGAGAGCTGGAACTGGGCATGCCTGACCAGAGAAATGGAACTGAACATGCCTGACCAGAGAGATGGAACTGAACATGCTGACCAGAGAGCTGGAACTGAGCATGCCTGACGCATATATCTGGAACTGGAGCATGTCTCCGGCCAGAAAGCTAGAACATGAGCATCTGTCTGACCAGTAGAGATTGAACTATGGAATAGCCTGAACCAGAGAGACAGAACTGAGCATGCCTGACCAGAGAGATGGAACTGAGCATATCTGACCAGAGAGATGGAACTGAGCATATCTGACCAGAGAGATAGAAATGAGCATGCCTGACCAGATAGATGGAACTGAGCATGCCTGAGCAGAGAGCTGGAGCTGAGCATGCCTGACCAGAGAGCTGGAACTGAGCATGCTGATCAGCAGAGCTGGAACTGAATCATGGCTGACCATAGAGCTAAACTGAGCATGCCTGACCAGAGAGCTCGGAACAATGCATGTCTTGACCACAGACATGAACTGATTGTGGCCTGAACCAGAGAGCGGAACTGAGCATGCCTGACACAGAGCATGAACTGAGCCGTGCCTAGAACCAGAGAAACTAACTTAGGGCATGTAGGGCCAGAAAGCTAGAACTGAGCATGTCTGACCTGAGAGCTGTAACTAAGTATGTCTGACCAGAGAGCTGTAATTGAGCATGCCTGACCAGAGAGACAGAACTGAGCATGTTTGACCAGAGATCTGTAACTTAACATGTCTGACGCACAAATTGGAAACTGTAGCAATGCCTGAACACAGAGCTGGGAACTGAGCATGCCTTGACCACAGAGATCTGGAACTGAGGGGCAGCCTGACCAGATAGATGGAACTGAGGCATGCCTGAGCAGAGAGCTGGAACTGAGCATGCCTGACCAGAGAGCTGGAACTGAGCATGCCTGACCAGAGAGCTGGAACTGAGCATGCCTGACCAGAGAGATAGAACTGAGCATGCCTGACCAGAGAGATGGAACTGAGCATGCCTGACCAGAGAGATGGAACTGAGCATGTCTGACCAGAGAGCTGGAACTGAGCATGCCTGACCAGAAGATATGGAAACTGAGCATGTCTAGAAACAGAGAGCTTAACTAGGCAATGCCTACCAGAAAGAGATAACTGAGAATGCCTGACCATTGACGCTGGAACGAGCAAGTCTGATCAAGAGCTGGAACTGAGCATAGCCTGGACAAGAGATGGAACTGTGAGCATGTCTGACCAGTAGAGCTGGAACTGAGCATGCCTGACCAGAAAGACAGATCTGAGACTGCCTGACCATTGAGCTGGTACTGAGCATGCCTGACCAGAGAGCTGTTACTGAGCATGCCTGACCAGAGAGCTGTATTTGAGCATGTCTGACCAGAGAACTGGAACTGAGCATGTCTGACCAGAGAGCTGGTACTGAGCATGTCTGACCAGAGAACTGGAACTGAGCATGTCTGACCAAAAAGCTTGAACTGAGCATGCCTGACCAGAGAGAACTGAGCATGTCTGACCAGAGAGAACTGAGCATGTCTGCCCAGAAAGACAGAATGAGAAATGCCCTGACCATTGAAGCTGGAACTAAGTCATGTCATGACCAGAGAGCAGGAACTGAGCTCATGTCTGACCTGAGAGGCTGGAACTGGATCATGCCTGACCAGCAGAGCTGGAACTGATCAGTCGGACCAGAGAGGCTGTAACTGAAGCATGCCTGACCAGAGAGCGATTCTGAGCCTGCCTGACCACATAGCATGGAACTGAGCGTGCTGACCTAAAGAACTGGAACTGAGCATGGCCTGACCAAGAGCTGGAATGAGCATCGCTGACAGATAGATTGGAACTGAGCATCTCTGAAACAGAGAGCTGGAACCGTGATGCCAGACCAGAGAGCTTGGAACTGAGCAGGTCTGATCAAGAGAGCTGAAACTGAGCATGCCTGAACAGAGAGAACAGAGCAATGTCTGATCAGAGAGCTGAAACTGAGCATGCCTGACGTCAGGATACATAGAACTGAGCATGCCTGACCAGAGGATGGAACTGGCATTCCTGACCAAGAGCATGACCTGAGCCATGCCTACCAGAGAACTGAAATGATCATGCCTGACCAGAGGAGCATGAACCTGATGCATGCCTGACCAATAGCTGGAACTGAAGCAATTTCTGACCAGAGGAGCTGGAACTAAAGCATCGGCTGACCAGAGAATCTGGTAACTAGGCATACTCTTGACCAGAGAGATGAACTGAGCACAATACCTGACAGCAGAGATAGAAACTGAGCAAGCCTGACCACAAGGCGGAACGTGAGGAATGTCTGAACCAGGAAGAGCTGTAACTGAGTATGTCTAAATAACCATGAGAGCTTTAACTGAGCAAGCCCTACCAGAAGCTGTGTAACTGAGATAATGCCATGACCAGAGAGATAAACTTAGGCATGTCTGTCCAGAAGACTTGAAACTGAGGCATAGCCTGTCAACAGCTGAACTGAAGCATGCTGAAACAGAGAAGCGGAACTGGAGAATGCCTAACCCAGAGAACTGTAACTGAGCATGTCTGACAAGAGAGGCTGGAACAGGAGTCAATGCCTGAAAAGAGAGATATATAACTGAGCATTGGCCTGAATCCGAGAGGAGATGGAACTGATCAATCGCCCTGACCAGGAAGAGCTGGACTGATGCATGCCTGACCAAGAGCTGCAATCTGAGCATAGCCTGACCCAGAGAGCTGGATATGAGCATGCCTGACCGATAGATGGAACTGAGTCATGCCTGACCAGAAGATGGAACTGAGCATGCCTGACCAGAGAGCATGAACTGAGCATGCCTGACCAGAGAACTGGAAATGATCATGCCTGACCAGATAGCTGGAACTGAGCAGTACGACGCATAGATGATGGGAACTAAAGCATCGGTCTGAACCAGAGATCTGGAACTGAGCATGCCTGACCAGAGAGATGAACTGAGCATACCTGACCACAAGGCTGGAACTGAGGATGTCTGACCAGAGAGCTGTAACTGAGTATGTCTGACCAGAGAGCTGTAACTGAGCATGCCTGACCAGAGAGCTGTAACTGAGTATGCATGACCAGAGAGATAGAACTGAGCATGTCTGGACAGAGAGCTGTAACTGAGCATGCCTGTCAAGAGCTGGAACTTAGCATGCCTGAAAAGAGAGATAGAACTGAGCATGCCTGACCAGAGAGATGGAACTGAGCATGCCTGACCAGAGAGCTGGAACTGAGCATGCCTGACAAGAGAGCTGCAACTGAGCATGCCTGACCAGAGAGCTGGAAATGAGCATGCCTGACCAGAGAGATAGAACTGAGCATGCCTGACCAGAGAGATAGAATTGAGCATGCCTGACCAGAGAGATAGAACTGAGCATGCCTGACCAGAGAGATAGAACTGAGCATGCCTGACCAGAGAGATAGAACTGAGCATGCCAGACCAGAGAAGATTGAAATGAGCATGCCTGAGAGCAGATAGATAAACTGAGGCATGGCCTGACCAGAGAGATAGAACTGAGCGTGCTGACCAAGGACTGGAACTGAGCAGCTCCCCTGTCCAGAGAGATGGAACTGAGCATGCCGACAAGAGAGCTGCAACTGAGCATGCCGACCAGAGAGCCGGAACTGAGCATGCCCGACCAGAGAGCCGGAACTGAGCATGCTGACCAGAAGAGATAGAAATTGAGCACTGCCCTGACCAGAGAGATAGAACTGAGCATGCCTGACCAGAGAGATAGAACTGAGCATGCCTGACCAGAGAGATGGAAATGAGCATGCCTGAGCAGATAGATGTAACTGAGCATGCCTGACCAGAGAGATAGAACTGAGCATGCCTGACCAGAGAGCTGGAACTGAGCATGCCTGACCAGAGAGCTGGAACTGATCATGTCTGACCATTAGAGCTGGAAACTGAGGGCATCCTGACCAGAGAGCTGGAACAGATCAAGTCTGACCAGAGAGCTGGAACTGATCAGTCTGACCAATAGAACTGGAACTGAGCGAGATGCCTGACCAAAGAGTCTGGAACTGAGGCATGCCTGACCAGAGAGCTGGAACTGATCAGGTCTGACCAGAGAGCAGGAACTGATCATGTCTGAGCAGAGAGATGGAACTGAGCATGCCTGAGCAATATTAGATGGAACTAGGGCATGCCTGACAGAGAGATAGAACTGAGCGTGCCTAAACCAAGAGCTGGAACTGAGCGATCGCCGACCAGAGAGCCGGAACTGAGCATGCCCGACCAGAGAGCTGCAACTGAGCATGCCCGACCAGAGAGCCGGAACTGAGCATGCCCGACCAGAGAGCTGAAACTGAGCATGCCCGAGCAGATAGATGGAACTGAGCAGGCCTGACCAGAGAGATAGACTAAGCGTTCCTGACCAGAGAGCTGGAACTGATCATGTCTGACCAGAGAGATGGAACTGAGTATGCCTTACCAGAGAGAAGAAACTGAGAATGCCTGAGCAGATAGATGGAACTGAGCATGCCTGACCAGAGCGATAGAACCTGAACGTGTTCTAACCAGAGATGGAACTAGAGCGTACTGACCAGAGAGCTGGAACTGAAGCATGGCCTGACCAAGAGCTGAACTGTGAGCATGCCGACCAGAGAGCTGAACTGAGCATGCCTGACCAGATAGATAGAACTGAGCATGCCTGACCAGAGAGATGGAACTGAGTATGCCCGACCAGAGAGCTGAAACTGAGCATGCCTTACCAAGAGATAAGAACTGAGGCATGCCTGACAGATAGATGGAACTGAGCATGCCTGACGCAGCGAGATAGAACTGAACGTGCCTGAACCAGAGATAGGAAGTGAGCTATATCTGACCAGCAGAGCTGGAACGTGGGGCGCATGCCTGACCAAGTAGCTTGGAACTGACATGCCCTTGACCATAGAGCTGGAACTGAGCAATGCCTGACCAGAAGAGACAGAACAGAGCAGCCTGACCAGATAGTTGGAACTGAGTAAAATGCCTGATCAGAGAGCTGGAACTAACAATGCCTGAACTAGAGAGATAGAACTGAGCATGCCTGACCAGATAGATGGATCTGAGCATGCCTGACCAACAAGATCCTGGAACTGAGCATGACTGACCAGAGAGATGGAACTAAGCATACCTGACCAGAGAGATGGAACTGAGCATGCTTGACCAGCGAGATGGAACTGAGCATACCTGACCAGAGAGATAGAACTGAGCATGCCTGACCACAAGGCTGGAACTGAGGATGACTGACCAGAGAGCTGTGACTGAGCATGCCTGACCAGAGAGCTGTAACTGAGCATGCCTGTCAAGAGCTGGAACTGAGCATGCCTGACAAGAGAGAGGTAACTGTGACTGCCTGACCAGAGAGCTGGAACTGAGCATGCCTGACAAGAGAACTGGAACTGAGCATGCTTGACAAGAGAGCTGGAACTGAGCATGCCTGAAAAGAGAGATAGAACTAAGCATGCCTGACCAGAGAGATGGAACTGAGCATGCCTGACGAGAGAGCTGGAACTGAGCATGCCTGACGAGAGAGCTGCAACTGAGCACGCCTGACCAGATTGCTGCAACTAAGCATGCCTGACCAGAGTTATGGAACTTAGCATGCCCGACCAGAGAGATAGAACTGAGCATGCCTGACCAGAGAGATAGAATTGAGCATGCCTGACCAGAGAGATAGAACTGAGCATGCCTGACCCAGACAAGAGATAGAACAGAGCATGCCTGACCAAGAGATGAAATGAGCATGCCTGAGCAGATAGATGTAAACTGAGCATGCCTGACCAAGAGATAGAAACTGAGCATGCCTGGACCAGAGAGATAGAATTGATGCATGCCTGACCAGCAGAGAAAGAACTGAGGCATGCCTGACTCAGGGGGGAGATAGAACTGATCAATGCCTGACCAGAGAAGATGGAAAATGAGCATGCCTGAGCAGATAATTAACTGAGGCATGGCCTGACCATGCAGAGATAGAACTGAGCGTGCCTGACCGGAGAGCTGGAACTGAGGGCGTCGCCTGACCAGAAGAGCTGGAACTGCAGCATGCCTGTCCAGAGAGCTGGAACTGACAGTGCCTGACCAGAGAGATAGAACTGAGCATGCCCGACCAGAGAGCTGGAACTGATCATGTCTGACCAGAGAGCTTGAACTGATCATGACTGACCAGAGAGATGGAACTGAGGCCATGTCCTGACCAGCCAGAGATGAACTGATCATTCTAGCAGATAGATGGAACTGAGCATGCCTGACCAGAGAGATAGAACTGAACGTGCCTGACCAGAGAGATGGAAGTGAGCATATCTGACCAGAGAGCTGGAACTGCGCATGCCTGACTCAGAGAGCTGAACTGAGGGCAAGCCTGACCAGAGAGATCTGAACTGAGCCATTGCCTGACCCAGTAGATATAGAACTGAGCATGCCTGACCGATAATGGAACTGTAGTAGCCTATCATAAGAGCTGGAACTGAGCATGCCTGACCAGAGAGATAGAACTGAGCATGCCTGACCAGATAGATGGAACTGAGCATGCCTGACCAGAGATCTGGAACTGAGCATGCCTGACCAGAGAGATGGAACTAAGAATACCTGACCAGAGAGATGGAACTGAGCATGCTTGACCAGAGAGATGGAACTGAGCATACCTGACCAGAGAGAATAACCGAGCATGCCTGCCCCCAAGGCTTGAACTGAGGATGTCTGACCAGAGAGATTTCACTGAGCATGCCTGACCATAGAGCTGTAACTGAGCATGCCTGTCAAGAGCTGGAACTGAGCATGCCTGACCAGAGAGCGGGAACTGAGAATGCCTGACCAGAGACCTGGAACTGAGCATGCCTGACAAGAGAGCTGGAACTGAGCATGCCGAAAAAGAGATAGAACTAATCTGGCCTGACCAGAGAGATGGAACTGAGCATGCCTGCCGAGAGAGCTGGAACTGAGCATGCCTGACGAGAGAGCTGCAACTGAGCATGCCTGACCAGATTGCTGCAACTAAGCATGCCTGACCAGAGAGCTGGAAATTAGCATGCCTGACCAGAGAGATAGAACTGAGTCAATCGCCTGACCGAGAGATTAGAATTGAGCATGCCTGAACCAGAGAGATAGAACCTGAGCATGCCTGTACCAGAGAGATAAACGTGAGCATGCCTGACCAGTAGAGATGAAATGAGCATGCCTGAGTCAGATAGATGTAACATGAGGCGATCCGTGACCTAGAAGATATAAACTGAGCATGCCTGACCAGAGAGATAGAATTGAGCATGCCTGACCAGAGAGATAGAACTGAGCATGCCTGAGCAGAGAGATAGAACTGAGCATGCCTGACCAGAGAGATGAAAATGAGCATGCCTGAGCAGATAGATGGAACTGAGCATGCCTGACCAGAGAGATAGAACTGACCGTGCCTGACCAGAGAGATGGAACTGAGCATACCTGACCAGAGAGCTGGAGCTGAGCATGCCTGACCAGAGAGATGGAACTGAGCATGCCTGACCAGAGAGATGGAACTGAACATGCCCGACCAGCAGAAGCTGGAACTGATCATGTCTGACCAGAGAGCTTGAACTGGATCATGTCTGACCAGAGAGATGGAACTGAGCATGCCTGACCAGAGAGATGGAACTGAGCATGCCTGAGCAGATAGATGGAACTGAGCATGCCTGACCAGAGAGATAGAACTGTAAAACGTTGCCGACCACAGAAAAGTGAACTGAGTCATGCCAGACCATGAGAGATGAACCGAGCATGCCTGAGCAGAGAGATTGGAACTGAGCAGCTGACCATATAGCTAGAACTGAGCATGCCTGACCAGGAGAGCTCGGAACTGAGGCATGCCTTACCAATAAGCTGGAACTGGCATGCCTGACCAGAGAGAATAGAACAGAATCATGCCGGACTAGAGAAGATAGAACTGAGCATGCTGACCAGAGAGATAGAAACTGATATCCTGACGTGAGAGATAGAACTGAGCATGCCTTACCAGATAGATGGAACTGAGTATGCCTGACCAGAGAGATGGAACTGAGCATGCCTGACCAGAGAGATGGAACTGAGCATGCCTGAGCAGATAGATGGAACTGAGCATGCCTGACCAGAGAGATAGAACTGAACGTGCCTGACCAGAGAGATGGAAGTGAGCATATCTGACCAGAGAGCTGGAACTGCGCATGCCTGACCAGAGAGCTGGAACTGAGCATGCCTGACCAGAGAGCTGGAACTGAGCATGCCTGACCAGATAGATGAAACTGAGTATGCCTGATCAGAGAGCTGGAACTGAGCATGCCTGTTACGGCGCACGTTTCCACCGTGAAGTAGCAAGGCACGGTAGGGGTTAATCCCTCTAGGCAGTCTACACCACTCCCAGGAGAACCCGTAGCTGATGAGCTTAGGAGTGACAGCTCAGCTCCTAATCAAGTCAGGAGTGGTGTGTCTCACTGACTCAATAGGAGGCCCGAGGCAGCATAATCGTCTGCTTGGGCGGGCTCTGGTTTCCTCATTAAAACTCCCTCATTTCTCTCAGACTTTTGCCTGAAAAAGGTTTCCCTTGCTACTTCCTCCTAGTTTTTTCCTGTTGGTATTTTGCTCTCTATGATCTGACCTCAGCTTCACTTCCTGACCTCGCCTTTGCCTCTGACTTGTACTGTGCTCCTGACCGTTGTTGGACCCCAGCTTGCTTTTTGACTATTCTTTTGTTTATCGATTCTTGGCATATACATTCCCCGAACTGTGACTGATCGCGGACTGTTGGACTTTGGAGTTCCCTGACAGCCCTGCACTTAGCAGCGTAGGGGCTGTCGTCCAGTTGGGGTCTGCCGCCTAGGGAAGCACGCCAAGTAGGCAGGGACAGTGGGCTGGGTGGCAGTAAGGGCCCACTGCACCTTCTCTGATGTGACCAGAGAGCTGGAACTGAGCAAGGCTGACCAGAGACCTGGAACTGAGCATGCCTGAGCAGATAGATGGAGCTGAGCATGCCTGACCAGAGAGATGGAGGTGGAGCTGAGCATGCCTGATCAGAGAGCTGGAACTGAGCATACTTGAGCAGATAGATGGAGCTAAGCATGCCTGACCAGAGAGATGGAACTGAGCATGCCTGACCAGAGAGCTGGAACTGAGCATGTCTGACCAGAAAGCTATAAATGAGCATGTCTGGCCAGAGAGATGGAACTGAGCATGTCTGACCAGAGAGATGGAGGTGGAGCTGAGCATGCCTTACCAGGGAGATAGAACTGAGCATGCCTGACCAGAGAGCTGGAACTGAGGCATGCATTGACCAGAAAGCTGGAACTGAGCATGCCTGACCTGAGAGTTGGAAATGAGCATGCCTGACCAGAGAGATAGAACTGAGCATGCCTGACCAGAGAGCTGGAAGTGAGCATGCCTCACCGGGGAGATAGAACTGAGCATGCCTGACCAGGGAGATAGAACTGAGGATGCCTGACCAGAAAGTTGGAACTGAGCATGCCTGACCAGTGGGATAGCACTGAGCATGCCTGACCAGAAGGAAGCAGGAACTGGAGCATGGTCCCCTGACCAGTAAAGCTAGAACTGAGCATGCCTGACCTGAGAGCGTGGACTGAGAATGCCTGACCAGAGAGCCTGGAACTGAGCATGTCCTGCCAGAAACTCGAAGTGAGCATTTCAGGCAGAGAGCTTGGCTCTGGAACTGAGCATGCCTGACCGCAGAGAGCTGGAACTGAGCATTGCCTGAACAGAGAGCTGGAACTGAGCAATGCCTGACCAGAGAGACAAACCTTAGAATGCCTGACCAAGAGCTGGAACTGATGCATTCGCCTGACAGAAAGCTAGAAATGAGCCATGTCTAATCATAGAGATGGAATAGAGCATGCCTGACCAGAGAGATGGAACTTAGCATGCCTGACCAGAGAGCTGTTACTGACGATGCCTGACCAGAGAGCTGTAAGTGAGCATGTCTGACCAGAAAGCTAGAACCGAGCATGCCTGACCAGAAAGCTAGAACTGAGCATGGCCTGACCTGAGAGCTGAACTTGAGCATTGCCTGACCAGGAGAAGATAGAACTGAGCATGCCTGACCAGAAAGCTAGAACTGAGCATGTCTAATCAGAGAGATACAACTGAGCATGCCTGATCAGAGAGATGGAACTTATCATGCCTGACCAGAGAGCTAGAACTGAGCATGCCTGACAAGAGAGCTGGAACTGAGGATGTCTGACCAGAGAGATGGAACTGAGTATGTCTGACCAGAGAGATGGAACTGAGTATGTCTGACCAGAGAGCTAGAAATGAGCATGCCTGACCAGAAGGCTGGAACTAGTATTGCCCACCAAGAACTGAACTGTAGCATGCCTGACCAGAGATCTGGAACAGTGTCATGCCTGACCATAGAGCTGTAACTGATTGAGTCTGAACTTTAGAGAGCTAGGAACTGAGCATCCTGACCAGAGAGCTGGGAACTGAGCATGTCGTACCAAGGAGCAGGAACTGAGTATGCCTTACCAGAGATGATGGAACTGAGTAATAAGCATGCCCTGACCAGAGAGCTGGAACTGAGCATGCTGACCAGAGAGCTGGAATTTAGCATGCCTGACCAGAGAGATGGAACTGAGCATGTCTGACCAGAGAACTGGAACTGAGCATGCCTGACTAGAGAGCTGGAACTGCGCATGCCTGACCAGAGACATGGAACTGCTCATGACTGACCAGAGAGATGGAACTGAGCATTGTTGACCAGATAGCTGGAACTGAGCATGCCTTACCAGAGAAATGGATGTGAGCATGCCTGACCAGAGAGATGGAACTGAGCATGCCTGACCAGATAGACAGAACTGAGAATGCCTGACCATTGAGCTGGAACTGAGCATGTCTGACCACAGATCTAGAACTGAGCATGCCTGACCAGAGCGATAGAACTGAGCATGTCTGGCCAGAGAGCTGTAACTGAGCATGTCTGACCAGATAGGTGAAACTGAGCATGCCTTGACCAGAGAGTCTAGAACTGTAGGCATGCCTGACCATGTGAGTTGAAACTGAGCATCGTCTGACCAGAGATCTAGAACCTGATTATCCCTTGACCAGAGAGATAGAACCTGAGCATTGCCTGCCCACAGCAGCATGAACTGAGCGTGCTGACCAGAGAGCTAAAAGAAGAACTGAGGCATAGCCCTGATCCAGAGAACTCGGAACTGAGCAATGCCCGACCAGAGAGCTGAAACTGAGCATACCTGACCAAGAGCTTGATCTGAGCATGTCTGACCAGATAGCTAGAAAATGAGGCATGCGTGACCATAAGAGATGGAACTGAGGCATGCCCTGACCAGAGAGATAGATTCTGAGAAGCCTACCAAGAACTGAAACTGAGCATATATATGATCAAGAGCTGGACTGAGGCATAGCTGACCAGAAGCTGGAACCTTGAGCATTTGATTGAACCAGATAGCTGGTAACTGAGCCAATGCCCTGACCAGAGATATGGAACTGAGCATGCCTGACCAGAAAGCTGAGGAACTGATCATGCCTGAACCAGAGAGCTGGAACGATGCATGCCGACCAGAGAGATAGAACTGAGCATACCTGACCAGAGAGCTGAAACTGAGCATGTCTGGCCAGAGAGCTGTAACTGAGCATACCTGACCAGAGAGCTGGAACTGAGCATGTCTGACCAGAGAGCTGGAACTGAGCATGCCTGACCAGAGAGATAGAACTGAGCATTCCTGACCAGAGAGACAGAACTGAGCATGCCTGACCAGAGAGATGGAACTGAGCATGTATGACCAGAGAGCTGGAACTGAGCGTGCCTGACCAGAGAGAAAGAACTGAGCATGCCTGAGCAGAGAGATAGAACTGAGCATGCCTGACCAGGGAGATAGAACTGAGCATACCTGACCAGAGATCTGAACTGAGCATCCCTGACCAGAGAGCTGGAACTGAGCATGTCTGACCAGAGAGCTGGAACTGAGCATGCCTGACCAGGGAGATAGAACTGAGGCAATACCTGAGCAGAAGATAAGATGAAACGAGCATGCCTGACCAGGGAGATAGAACTGAGCATACCTGAGCAGAGAGATGGAACTAAGCATGTCTGACCAGAGAGCTATAAACATCATATGTTGAGCTAGTTATTTGTGACAGATTTTTTGGGAAACCGCATAAAATATTAAATTACTTTGTTTTAACCCCTTCCTGACGGAGCCTTTTTTTTGTCCCACTAGTTTTTCTCTCCTCGTCTTCCCAGAGCCATTACTTTTTTATTTTTCGACCAACATAGACAAATGAGGACTTTTATTTTGCGGATAAGAGGACTTTCTTTGATTTCATTCATATTACTATAGAATATACTGGGAAACCGCAAAAAAAATTGTAAGTGGGGCAAAATGTGAAGAAAAAAACTTACTTGCCCCATGTTTGCAGGAGTTTTGTTTTTATGGTGTTCAATCTCTGGTATAAATGATGTGTTATCTGAATTCTACAGGTTGATATGAATCCGCTAATACGAAATATGTACGCTTTCCGTTATATTTTGGTACCATTAAAAAATCCAAAGGTTTTCCATTTTTGAAATTTGCGCGGTGACACCATTTTGTGCGACCAATAACTTTTTTGTACTGACACCTACGGACGTGAGTGAGGCGGCATTTTTTGTGGGCTGAAGGTTACTTTTTATTGCTACCAGTTTGGGATACAGTTTGATTAAATTTATTCCGATTTTCAAAGGACGTGAATTTTTTTCTTCTCCGGTGTCAGCGCACGGGAGAAAGGAGGTTATTTTTTAATAGATCGGACTTTTTCGGACGCAGCAACACCAAACATGATGAACTTTTTTATTATTTAATTTTTTTATTTGTAAAAGGTGATTTGAACTTTAATTTTTAAATTTTTTTTTTACACTTTAAAACTTTTTTTTTAACTTTAACTTTGAGTCCCCGTAGGGCGCTTCACCACTAGGGGGAGCAAACGTTTCTACAAACTAATGCATTGTATAGACAAGATGGCAGTTTTCCCTCTTCATGCCTGGGTCCGGAATTGGGGAAATTGAAAACATGGCAGCAATGGTAGCCCTCACAAGGCTTCCAACTGCCATGTTCACCAATCGGGATGCAGCGATCTCACCGCTGATGTCCCAATCGCAGTGATGAGATGTGCGCGGCCCTGTTTCTCACTAATTTTGAGAAAGGGTTTAAACAGTGCGGGGGTTGGTGGGTCCATCCACACCGTAACCGCCAAGTTTTAGCTGCAATTAGCAGTGCGATCCCACTACAAAGCCCCTTACCAGCAAAAATGGGAGTGTTTTAAACTTTTAATATATACAGTCTATATTGTTAGCTTTCACTCACATTTGGCCGCCACCTTGGATCAGCCTGGGGGTCACACTTGGCTTTTGGGATCGACGTTCTTAGTTGAGCGGTTATGGCACTTGACATATCGCACTCCAACATCAGGAATCTACAGGATCTACACATCAGAGTTACCTTCCATTACCAGGGGTCAGTGCCCACCGCACAGTGCCCCAAAACCACAGTACTCTTACTGTACAGGTTTCCCTCAAGTCTCTGTGGCCTCTCTCCAGCTCCTTTTTGTTACTCTTGGCAGTTGAACAAGCCCCCTGATTACCTGTCAAGACAGGTTTTTCATAGGCCTGGTAAAACCTGGAATCTGGGAATGGCAACTCACCCAACTGCAGCCTTTCTGGGTAAAGCCAGCCCATAATGTCTGAGCATTAGCCATACTAGATATAGGTGTCAGCAACCTAGTGTTTCTGACCAACCACAACTGGCTTCCCCCACCGAGAACTGGCCATCGGTGACGTGTTCCTAGCAGAAGACCTGGTGTACACCACTTATTTTTACTTGGACTTCCTCTCGGGTCCTTGACTTCTATGGGGCATGATCACTTATGCATCATTCAGCATTAAATAGGTAATGCACAAAGTTGTACAAATATGGCTCCTAGTACATCCTGCCTATTTAGTAGTAATATGGCAGCTCTGGACGTCTTCATTAGGCTTCCGTTTGTTGTGGCTACTGCTCGGATCCTGCGATCTCATGGTTGGGGGTACGGAATAGGGAATTCATTTAGATGCCACAGCCATGGTGTCAGGCATGTGACTCCCTTATATGCCCCGATACCATGGCTGTCTCCAATGCCTTTGAGTGAGCTCCATACCTCCTTACCAGCAGTATGACTGACTCATACGTATACACTGGTAAAAGGTTAAAAAGTGAATTTTGTCCTGCAAAAAACAAGCCCTCTGCATCAGGTAGATGAATAAATAAAAAAGATTATGTCTCCCAGAAGGTGGAGAGGAAGAAACTATCACGACGTGAATAATAATCCCTGCCGCAGGAAGAGGTTAAAGTGGACGTCGTACAATGAGAACTTTCGTCTATCGGCCGTAGTCGAGCGCTCCAGGTGACGTCCCTGGAAAGCACCAGAAGGTGGAAACCTCACAGGAAATTGAAGAAATTGATTGTTTTGGGGCAGTTGTAGTTTCTTGGGTCGGTGTCATGAATAAATTTGTGCTAAAAAATTTGGGGGGGGCATGTATGAATTCGAAGGGCTTTTTTTTTTATTGGGCCGAAAATCCAGTTCTCCAGGTGTAGAAACGACGAGGAAAATTTTTGGGGCTTACATAGGCTTAATCCCCAAACTTTGTAAAGGGATAGGTGTAAGCGCCCAAAATTGGGCACTAAATCTTTTTAATGGCCCCAAAAATCCTATTCTAAACCCCGAAATTTATAAGAGCATTTAAACATTGGGGACTGTTTAATTTTTGCACTTTTTTTTTCTTTGGGCCCAATACCCCAATTTTTGTTGGGGGTGTGTTGAAAAATTTTTGGGCATTAATGAGTAGGCAAAGTATGCCCGAAGTTAAGGCTATGCCCATATAAATCCTGGCGGAAATTAAAATCTTGTAAAAGAGAACATTCTTCATCGGCGTATGTCGACGCTCAGGACGTCACTGGGAAATGGTGGACCTAAAAAAAAAAGTTTATGTATTTCGGTCGGTTTCATGAATAAATTTTGTGTTTTTGTATTTTATAAGCACTCCAGCAGATCTGCAGTAGCAGAGGTTGTCGGCCTCACACAGGACGTCTACGTTCCCCGATAGGTCGTGAAGCTTTAGTTACATCTTATAGATCCAGCAGTAAAGGCTCCGCTCTGCGGTGATTGATGAGTTTAGCGACGATGAGTGACAGGCGCTGTTATGTAACATCGGACTCCCTGGCGCTCGCCCACGCGGCAGCGCGGCTCCCGGAATGTTCTCACCTCTTGGCTCCTTCTCTGTCAAGTTTGAATGAAACAAAAACTTCAGACAATGCCCAGATCAGTCCATTCCCCCGAAATCCCACTGTCTGGTTCTCACAAAGTGATGTATGACACTAAACTTCCTCACTGTTACAAGTTTTGTAACTTCCATCTCTCGTCTTCAGTTGGAATTGCTTTTAGTCCATAATTAGCAGGATTTCTGATATAGAGAAGACAAGTCCCTGTCACTAGAGGAGTGAAAACTTACCATGGAGCACTGCCTGGCCTGTAGGTCTACATACACCTCTATGGAGCTTTTTCTCAAGGACAAGTTTTCCTGCTGAGCTACGTCAAAACAAAGGTCTCTCATCAAAGTTACCAGAATCCTGCTGTGCGCTGATGAGCGGCACTAACCCCAAAACAGCTGTATGCAGACAGGAGACATTTTCCTTACTGGCTTTGCTTATACCATAGTTGTGTTTCAAGGCTCTTTAAATGGATCAAATGTGGCTGTAAGGGACATCGCTTCCAATAGGTGGCACTAGAGTCTCTTTTTCCCTTAAAACGTATTTGAATATAAAATTTCCCATGAACCATTGCCTGGTCTGTAAGTCTCCATACACCTTTATGATGCATCTCTCTAAAGAAAAACTTTCTTCTAGGTCAATGGTCTTTCACTCAGCCAATCAGATCCCTCCTATACATCCCAAAAAGAAGACTTTTTCCCACTAGCTTAAATTCCCCAGTCATGTTTCAAGGCTCTTTAATGGATAGGATGTGGCTCTAAGGGACTTCACTTCCAATAGGTGGCGCTAGAGTCCAAACTCTTGTTCCCTTAGAGCTTATGTGTAAATGTAAAATTGCTCATGAAGCGTTGACTGGTCTATAAGTATCCATACTACATTATGGTGCTATTTCTTAAGGATACATTTTCACCCTAGAGTTGCCTTAAAGGTCTTTCATCCAGACAATCAGAAATCTGCTCTGCACTGATGAGGAGCACGCGCCCCCAAACAGCTGTCTGCAGACGGGAGACTTTTTCTTCCCAGGCTTGGCTTATTTATCATAGCCATATTTCAAGGCTCTTTAATGGGTCGGGTGTGACATTGCTCCCAATAGGTGACTCTAGAGTCCAAGCTATTTTTCCTTTAGACCTTATTTGAATATTTAAATTTCCCATGGAGCATTGCTTAGCTTATTTCTCCGTACACCTTTATGGTGCATCTCCCCAAGAGCTTATTTGAATATTTAGATTTTTTTCCCAATCAGATCCCTGCTATACACTCCAAAAGAGTTGTCTGAAGATGGGAGACTTTTTTTTCTCACTGTCTTGACTCATATATTATAGTCGTGTTTCAAGGCTCTTTAATGGGTCGAAGTGGCTGTAAGGAACGTCACTTCCAATAACTGATACTAGAGTCCTAGCTCTTTTTCTCTTAAAGCTTATTTAAATATTTGAATTTCCCATGAAGCACTGCCTGACCTGTAAGTCTCTATATACCTTTTGCGTGCTTTTTTGTTTTTCTTTAGGGGAAACTTCCTCCTATAGCTACCTCAGAGGCTATGTCCACACTGCATAAGAAAACGATCGTATCTCCGGTGCTTTTCGTTTTTTAAATGCGCCGCAGATAGGTTTGTTAGTGCGGCCCCAAAGCCGGCAATAGAAAAGACGAGCTACAGTCTCCACAGCTTGTCTTTTCTCTGCCCGTCTTTCGGCAGCGGCGTATTATGTTGTATAATACGCCGCCGCTTCTCGTTTTCTTGCCGTCTTCCCATATAATACAATTGTATGGGGGACGTCAGTTAAACGAGAAGCGACTGCGGCTTTTGTCACAAAGCATGACAAAAGCCGCAGCCCTGCATCAGAGAAAAAATGGCCGCTTTTGGGGCGTTTTTTGTCTGATGCAGTGTAGACATAGCCAAAAGTTTCTCACCCAGCCAGGCAGAACTCTGCTCTATACCCTAAGGCTCTGTCTACACTGCGCAGAAAAAAGTCAGTTTTTTCAGCGTTTTTCGTTTTCTAAAAACGCTGGAAAACGAATATAACCATCTCCCATAGACTATATTGTAAAACCCTCCCGCTGTCTACACTGAGCTTCAGTTTTTTTACTGGACGTCTTTTGCAACATGTTCTAAAAAACACCAGAGCAGAGCAGAAAATTTAATACAGGAGTCTATGGAAAGCGCTGGATGTCTTTTGGCGTGTCTTTTGCCGCGATTTTTCAATAAAAACCCTCCCAGCAGACTCAAGTTACACCTATAATGGGTGGTAACAAAGGTTAATCCTTATCAAATTTGCATACAAGTGTCTTATGTGTCCTTTCTTGTACCATTCGTAATAAAATGATCACGCTTTGGTCGCTAACGTTTTTTGCGCAATTCATATTTTTTCTCTAAAAATATATATTTTTTACAGATTTAGGCATCAAAATCCTTTTCTTAACTTTTTTATCAACAAAATATGTTATCCCGCGTCGGACGCTAAAAATACGTTTTTTTATGGATTTTAGCGCCAGAATCCCTTTTTTTATGGATTTTGGCACTAAAATCCTTTAATGAACATATTTTGGCGCTAATAAAGTTATCTCGGTTCTGACGCCAAAAAATAAATTTTTTATGGATTTCGGCGCCAGAATCCTTTTTTTTACGGCTTTTGGCACTAAAATCCTTTACTGAACATATTTTGGTGCTAATAAAGCGATCTAGCTTTTGACGCCCAAAAATATGTTTTTTACGGATTTCGGTGACAGATTCCGTTTTTTTACGGATGTTGGTGCTATAATCCGTATCTTTACAGATTTTGGCGCTAACAAAGTTATCTCGCTTTTGACGCCCTCAAATTTTTTTTTTTACGGATTTCGGCGCCAGAATCCGTTTTTTTACGGATTTCGGCGCTAAGATCAATATCTTTAAAAATGTTGGCGCTAATAAAGTGATCTCGCTTCTGACACTAAAAATAGTTTTTTTTTTACGGAATTTGGTGCAATAATGCATTTTTTTTAAATTTTGGAGCTAAAATCCTTTTCACAGATTTTGACGCTAATACAGTTATCTTGCTGTATGCAAAGATAATGTGGGTTTTTATGGATTTTGGTGCAAGAATCTTGTGCAAAATTTAATAAAGTAGTAGCACACAAAGGACAATGTGCTCACAGTGGCTACAGTGGTCTAAAGGAAGTGACTACTTAACATGTTAACTCCACCTGTAGCAGAGCAAAGACGCACCAAAAAAGCTCAAAAAACGAAAAACGCACCAAAAAACGGCTGTTTTTAGCTGCTTTTGACAGGCAGTGGACAGAAAACTCAGTTTCATGAACGTTTTTAGTAATTCGTTTTCAGGTCGTTTTTTGTGGACTGCAGGGGAGACAGAGCCTAAAAGAGCGGTCTGCAAATGGGAGACTATTTCCTCTCTTGCTTGGCTTTAATTCCCCAGCCATGTTTAAGGTTCTTTATTGCTTCAGATGTGGCTGGAAGGGACGTCACGTCCTGTAGGTGGCTCTAGAGTCCAAGCTCTTTTTTGTTAAGATCTTGCTTGAATATTAAAATTTCCCATGAATCATTGCCTGGTCTGTAAATCTCCATACTGTCATGTATCTTTGGGTCAGTTAGGACTGCCACCTTACAATGTAATGTATTGTGGATCCTCTGGACCACCATGAGTGTAGATGGTGACACCTGTGGTGGTAGTAGAAGTGCAGGATGGGGACACTGGACACTGGTAGCGGTGACAGGACACAGCAGGTGTTGCCATAAATAGATAACGCAGTCCTAGGCAGGTAACAGACTTGGAACAGCGGCAGATACAGCAGCAGGGATAACAGATTAGTGCAGTGGTAGGTAACGTACTGGTGGCGTATAGGTAACACAGGGTTAACTCAGGAACAGCAGAAACCAGCAGCAGTGGTCAGGAGCTCAGATGGACATTAATGAACACTGCAGCAGAGGCAGGAAGGTCCTTTAACCCGGAAGGTCGTAGGTCACTGGACAGGTAATTGGTACACTTTCCCTTTAAATCCAGACCAGCAGGAGTGTGTGATGACACAGACAGGAACATAGCAAGGTGAGTACGCAGAAATACAGCAGGGACCGGCCGGCATGGAGACAGGACCAGAGCAGCAGGTGCACGCAACACAGCAGAGACACGGCCATACCAGGGAGGAGCATGGCATCAAGTGAGACAGCAGCAAACAGGTGTGGGACCAGGGGCATAGCACATCCGCGGTCGGTGCCTGGGAGCACGGCATGAACTGTGACACATACACCTTTGCGGTTCCTGAAAAGTTTATTTGAATATTTAAATTTCCCATGAAGCATTGCTTGGTCTGTAAGTCTCCCTACACCTCTCCTGAAAAGTTTATTTGAATATTTAAATTTCCCATGAAGCATTGGCTGTCCTGTAAGTCTCCATACACCTTCATAGTGCATCTCCCCAAGAGCTTATATGAATATTTAAATTTCCCACGAAGCATTGCCCGGTCAGTACGTCTCCATAAACCTTTCCGGTGCATCTCCCCAAGGTAAAACATCACTGCCCTAGAGCGCAGTATTCCACAGGATTAGTTAATGTGCCCCCCGAGCAATAAGTGCAGAAATTTCTGCAACAAATCTGCAAATCTATGCTGCTCATTAGTCCCAAACCCTGATACAACTATAGCACGAATCCCCTGGAACGTAAATTGTAGCCGCGGCCTCTCCGGCACGAGCCGAGCCGACCCGCGTGTAGTGTGAAGATCAATCTGCGACCCCAGAACTAATTAAAATCATCTAATTGAATTTGCACCGTCCGCAGCTATGTCTCTGATGAGGAATATTGCAGCGTAATTACAATAGGATGTAACATATGACACGGCTCCCACAGCAACCCAAAGAGCTGACGAGCTCGGGAATCTTACTGTTAGTCCATAGAGAGGGGGGGTGGACTAATTTCCGCTCCCGTCAGTCTCGGCGCATCGGGGTCTCCCGCGAGAGCCTTTAATTGCTCCGTAAACTTCAGACTTAAGTATTCCTCAACATCAAGAGTCAAGTTGGTGAATGTGAAGAAGACGAAAAAAAAATGCGTTTGACATGTTTATTAAATAGCTCCAAACCACCGAGGAGGGGAAGGCTGCGCTCCTACACGGAAACCGACGCTCGGCGAGCAAAACAAGCAAATACCCAAATAAACATGAAGCACGCGGGCCCGGCCCGACACCATCATCACATATCAACTTAATTAGGCGAACCCGCATAAATTAATTTACATTTCAATTAATGTCCTTAGCAACAAAATGCTGCCTTAATAGGGTAATTGGATGCTGGGGAGAGCGGAGGGAAGGAGGAAAGAGGCGCTTTTCTTAGGAAGAATTCAGAATTATTTTTTTTATTCCCCCCCCCCCTTTCTCTGCACGACTATAAATTACCTAAATAATGACTGTTCGTTTGGGCAGGTCCCCGCTCCCTTCTGGGTCTAATTATAAAGACATAGTACCCCATTAAGCAAAATGGTTTTGGAGTCACAGAAATACATTACTCCAGTCGAGAGTCATTATTTTTTTTTTTATTTTTTTTTTACAAAAGAGGGGGATTATGCAGAATCGGACGCATTTAGAGCTAAGGAAAGGGAAAAAATTCAACAGTCGGCGTTAGTGCTGAGGGCCCATAGATAATGGAGAATAAAATTCTTCTCCTAATTCGTGTCCTGCATCTAACATGTGAATTCTGGGAAACTCAATGCTGCCTTAAACGGGTTTTCTCACGGCAGTAATTCGCTTTTGACAAGTAGGAAAAGGTAAATGAAGACTTTTTCTAAATACATTGCTCTTTTGATCTTGTCCTGGTACGGAGATAAGAGAGATTTTATCTGCTCTGAGTGCACACAGGTGAGTCTAGGTTATCGTCTGTATCTCCATTCCTGATTGGACAGAGAGCAGGCAGTGACGTCATCATGGTCGGATGGAGCAGAGACACACAAGTATCTCTAGGTTATCGTCTGTATCTCCCTTCCTGATTGGACAGAGAGCAGGGAGTGATGTCACCATGGTCGGAAGGAGCAGAGACACATAAGTATCTCTAGGTTACCGCCCGTATCTCCCTTCCTGATTAGTCAGAGAGCAGGGAGTGACATCACCACAGCTGGAGGAAGTAGGGTATTTATCTCTAACAAGATTAGATTGTTTACCATTGATAAGCACTGGTTTTCACTCCTTCGCGCTCTGTTTACTACAGATTTGTTTGTTTACTACGGATTAAACCTCCTGCAGTAATGTCACTGCAATGTTCAGCTAATTACAGAGGAGCTATTTGCTGCTACAGAACCACCCACAGCCTGATCAGGGAGTGTGAGTCTGAAGCTGCCTGTGACTCTGTGAAACAGCATAGGTAGAAAACTCCTTTAACTAAATAATAGTGATTTACAATGGAAGAAGCTCGACCATAAAATATCCTTTCGCTCCTTATAGTCAAGAGTTCCTTCATGTTAAAAGCATGAAGAAGGCCCAAAGTACATAGTGGATAAGGTCCAACCTATAACCGTATAGAACGATACTGGTGGACTCCAAACCACAAGGTGTCCCGATGCGCGCTGCGGTCCCCACGCCGGACCGTGGACGAGCTTGTGTTCCTTGCCACCACGCTGCCACTTAATTTCCTCTCCCCGCTTCTGTCCAGCAGCTTCTCCTCTGCTTGTTACCGCCCAGTGAATACGCACCCGTAGGGGCCAGTGCGCACTATCCACTTATCCTATCTGCTGCCAGCACATATTATATAGAAGAACACCGTCCCCAAACCTGCTGCCAGTTTGTTGGTGGTTTTTTTTCTCACCCTAGTGTCTTATTGCTCGTGTTTAGAATTCTACGATTTCGCCCTAAGTTTTCGTGTTCCTGACTTCTCTCCTTCCTGCTACCAGACATGTTGCCCGTCCCTTTTTGACCCATTGGCTATCACGTCAGGGTAAGTGATCTGGGAGTTCCTCGTAACCAAGTCCATCCTTATGGCGGGATCCTTAGAATATACTGCCCTCTCCCGGGTCATTGTTACATCTCCCGATGACCTAGCGGATCCACTTCCCATTCAGCATTAGAACAAGCAACACAGCAAAGTACAAACCGTGCCAATAAAAAGACTCATTGGCTGATGACTTGGCCAAAGAACCGGATGAAGACAGGTGCACAGTTTTGTGGTGATTCAATATGGATACACTCCAGGAACGGCATAGCAATATCGGTCCCTAGCGCTTTACCTCAAAAGCTGGTTCTACAACGACCCCTCACACTGGAACCTCTATTACTGATGTTAACCCTAAAGCCTTTCTCTTGAAAATTACCATGAGCTATAAATGACCCTAACTGAGAAAGTGGCTTTAGGACCCAGTGATTCTCGGGGCAGAAACTAGACTGGCAGATTAAAGTATCTTATTTCTTGTTTAGCTGAGTTTGAGAATTTGATATTTTTAAGAAATAAAGATTTGGGGCCACATGTATGAAAACTGTCTAGGTCTAAAACTCACTTTGTTACTCATAGCAACCGATCAGAGCGCCCCTCTATTTTTTCCAGAGAACTATATGAAATGAAAGGGGCTCTTTGATTGGTTGCTATGGGCAGCAAAGCGAGTTTTTGTACATGCGGTCCAAAATCTTTATTTCTTAAAAATACCAAATTCTCAAACTATACTAAACAAGACTGAGACAAGAAATAAGATACTTCAGCCTGACCCAACTAGACAATAGACAAGACAGATCCATCCCAGACAACAGAACTAGACAGGACCAATACTTCTATACTCTGCCATCAGACTGCCATTTTCAGCTGAGCTTTATAGTGTATTAAAATGAGCTCAGGTGTGCAGTCAGGTAAGCTGACAAGCAAGGATCTTGAGTTGTTATGCAACTACTCCAAACAAACAAAAATAGACAACAAGACAGAAATAACACAGAAACTCCTGCTGACCTTATAAGCAGGGAAGGACAAAATGGCAGGAGAGTTTCTGAAATTTGTAACACCCTACAGTGGTGATCCAGAAAAAGGCAAAAATCCCTATAAAGTAGATCCCAGTTGCCTAATACAAGAGGAAATTCCTTCCCAACCCTGCATCTGGCATCAGAATAGTCCCTGGATTAACGTAAGATCTCCTGGATCCAATTCCCCATAGCTTGTAATATTCATGCTCCCTGTTTCTTCCGAGTCAGGCCATGGGTGGTTCTATAGCAGTGATTAGCATATCAGCTCCATATTCCCAGCTCTTCTAATTGCACTGACAGGAGAGTAGGAGATCTGATCTATGAGCTCTGAAGCTCTCTGCTCTAAAGTAAACAAAAGTAAGTTAGGCTCCTTTGTTTGTTGGAGATAACACACTCTGTTCTCAAGCTGCTTGCGCTCTGTGTGCTGCCCTGGAGATGACATCAGATAAAACAAAGAGCAGAGAGAAAAAAGGTGAGCAGGTCGGTAACCAGAGAATCCGCTGTGCACTCAGAGCAGATAAAATCTCTCTTATCTCCTCGACAAAGCAAAATAAACAAAGCGATATATTTGGAAAAAGTTTTCCATTACCATTCCCTACACTTTGAACGCTAATCTTTGTAGTGAGACAACCCCATTAACGGGAACTTGGATGCAGTCAGACCACATTGCATTAGTAATCAGTGCAGGAATCCAGGTTGTTACAAAGGGTTCACTTACTTTCTGTTGCAACCTTATGTAATTAAGAGGACAGCCAGGTGTGTTGTTTTCCCCACTCTCTTATTTTTTATGAGGTGGAGGGGGGGGGGAGGGAGAAAGCCGCATAGGGTGTCCTCCAAGCGGCGGCCCGGCGACTTGTGAAGGGCAGGATAAGTGGCTCTCGCTTTTCCCCCCGCTGCATACATTTCTCAGCTGTATTGAAATGATTGGAATAAACCAAGCAATGATCTCACTTTCATCAGTGTCCGGGGACAATTCCTCTCCTCTAAGTGTCTCTTTGATGGCTGCATTCCTTCCATAAACGCTCCAGCAATAGACTGATGCCTTTTTCATCTCTGCTATTATCCCCTATTCAGTAGGTGAAACGTTCCCGTCTTACAGCTTCTATACAATGAAATCCATTCCTGCAGGAGCAGCACATTCAATACTTGCAGAAATTAAAGGGAAAACTAATACTTTCAAAGCTATTTAGTAAAAAAGCCAAGTGATGAAGTCAAATATAGCAGCGGCTGCTTAAAAGGCAATTCCATAAATTTGTGTTATTATTGGAACCACCCTTAAAGGGGTTGATTCATTACAGACATTGGTGGTGTGTCGCTAGGATAGGCCGACATTGTTTGATAGGTGCAGGCCCCACCTCTGGGCCCCATACCTTATCTCCTACACGAGTCCAGAAACCTCTACAATCTTAGAGGTGGTCAGGACTTTCCCATAGACATGACTCTGGGCCCCGCACCTTATCTCCTACACGAGCCCTTAAACCTCTACAATCTTAGAGGTGGTCAGGACTCTCCCATAGACATGACTCTGGGCCCCGCACCTTATCTCCTACACAAGCCCTAAAACCTCTACAATCCTAGAGGTGGTCAGGACTCTCCCATAGACATGACTCTGGGCTACGCACCTTATCTCCTACACGAGCCCTGAAACCTCTACAATCTGAGAAGGGGTCAGGACTCTCCCATAGACATGACTCTGGGCAACGCACCTTATCTCCTACACCGAAGCCCTGAAACCTCTACAATCTGAGAAGGGTCAGGACTCTCCCATAGACATGACTCTGGGCCCGCACCTTATCTCCTACACGAGCCCCAAAACCTCTACAATCTGAGAAGTGATCAGGACTCTCCCATAGACATGACTCTGGGCCCAGCACCTTATCTCCTTCATGAGCCCCGAAACCTCTACAATCTGAGAAGTGGTCAGGACTCTCCCATAGACGTGACTCTGGGTCCTGCACCTTATCTCCTACAAGAGCCTCGAATCCTCTACAATCCTAGAGGTGGTCAGGACTCTTCCATAGACATGACTCTGGGCCCTGCACCTTATCTCCTACACGAGCCCTGAAACCTCTACAATCTGAGAGGTGGTCAGGACTCTTCCATAGACATGACTCTGGGCCCTTCACCTTATCTCCTACACGAGCCCCGAAATTTCTACAATCTGAGAAGTGGTCAGGACTCTCCCATAGACATGACTCTGGGCCCCGCACCTTATCTCCTACACGAGCCCCAAAACCTCTACAATCCTAGAGGTGGTCAGTACTCTCCCATAGACATGACTCTGGGCCCCGCACCTTATCTCCTACACGAGCCCCGAAACCTCTACAATCTGAGAGGTGGTCAGGACTCTCCCATAGACATAACTCTGGGCAACGAACCTTATCTCCTACATGAGCCCTGAAACCTCTACAATCCTAGAGGTGGTCAGGACTCTCCCATAGACATGACTCTGGACCCCGCACCTTATCTCATACACGAGCCCCGAAACCTCTACAATCATAGAGGTGGTCAGGACTCTCCCATAGACATAACTCTGGGCACCGCACCTTATATCCTACACGATCCATGAAACCTCTACAATCCTAGAGGTGGTCAGGACTCTTCCATAGACATGACTCTGGGCCCCGCACCTTATCTCCTACACAAGCCCTGAAACCTCTACAATCTGAGAGGTGGTCAGGACTCTCCCATAGACATGACTCTGGGCCCCGCACCTTATTTCCTACACAAGCCCTGAAACCTCTACAATCTGAGCGGTGGTCAGGACTCTTCCATAGACATGAGTCTGGGCCCCACACCTTATCTCCTACACAAGCCCCAAAATCTCTACAATCGGAGAAGTGGTCAGGACTCTCCCATAGACATGACTCTTGGTCTCGCACCTTATCTCCTACACAAGCCCCAAAACCTCTACAATTCAAGAGGTGGTCAGGACTCTCCCATAGACATGACTCTGGGCCCCGCACCTTATCTCCTACACAAGCCCCGAAATCTCTACAATCCTAGAGGTGGTCAGGACTTTCCCATAGAGATGACTCTGGGCCCCGCACCTTGTCTCCTACACAAGCCCCGAAACCTCTACAATCCTAGAGGTGGTCAGGACTCTCCCATAGACATGAGTCTGGGCCCCGCACCTTATCTCCTACACGAGCCTCAAAACCTCTACAATCTGAGCGGTGGTCAGGACTCTCCCATAGACATGACTCCGGGTCCAGGACCTTATCTCCTTCATGAGCCCCAAAACCTCTACAATCTGAGTGGTGGTCATGACTCTCCCATAGATATGACTGGGAATTCCGAGTTTTGCTGATATTCGGCAATAATTCCATTCAAGTCTATAGGAGAGTCCTGACCACCTCTCTGTTCAGAACGGGGAGGTTCCAGGTCTCGTTTAGGAGATCAAGTCCACCTCTGGGACCCGCAACTATCAGACATTGATGGCATATCCTAGCGATATCAATGTCTGTAGTGAGACAACCCATTTATCCCCATCAGGTCACAGCTATTTTTCATACTTGTCAAGCCTCCTGGGTTGGACAGAAGGGTACCGCAAATGGGGGAACACTCATGCCCCCCAGGAAGGGTTGGTTAAACAGCTGAACAGCTGCTGGAGTTTCTTTGTACTACAAGCGGCATCAGGGCAGCGTCATTACATACTGCCCCGAAGCCACTGACTGCACCGCCAGCACGATGCTCTGATAGCTTCCTGCATAGGAGGCTATCAGAGCAACGGGCCCCAGAGCACTGCTGGGAGAAGGGGGTGGGGCTTAGTGGCAGCCACAAAGCTCCGCCCCCTCTCCTCAGCAGAGCAGTGTGAAAACTCTAAGATACAGGCAGCAGGAGCGGTGAGTGCATTCCTGGGGGGTGTATGTGTGTGGGGGTGGTGTGTATATGATTGTGAAAGGGAGGGATGTGTGTCCATATTAGTGTGTAGGGGTGGTGGGTGGGTGTATTTGAGTGTGCGGGGGAGGGGTGTTGTGTGTATTTGAGTGTGCGGGGGAGGGGGGGTGTGTGTGTGTCCATATTAGTGTGCGGGGGAGGGGGGTTTGTATATGAGTGTGCGGGGGAGGGTGTTTGTGTGTATGAGTGTCTAAGGGGGTAGGACTTGTCATCTTGTCTCCTACCCCTTGCTCCTACTCCCTACGGTCTGTCTCTGCTGGTCACTGGGGGCAGAAGACTGGCTACAGTAGACAGACTCTGGTTATTGCCTATGACAATAGCCTTTTCAGCATCAAGGTAGCTGCGTGACACTCCATCTCACAAATGTGGCACCCAGTATTCCTATCATGGAAAGCTGGATGTTACCTGTGGATGATGGTTGTCACCCATCTTTCCTGGATGGGGGATAGGGTATCCAGCCTATATGTATGTACACTATGTGTGTAATGTTTATTTACAGGTTCCCATTTGGACTACTTCGGATTCGGTGGACTATGTCAGATTAACCTTGGATCTATTTTTTTTTCAAATAAAATGGTGAAAGATGGCTGGTGTCGGGGAGTCTATATTTAAGTAAAAGTTTTTTTGTGCAATTTGGGCGACATGTATGAAGCTCGCCGCGTCGGAGCGCATGTTATCGCCAGTTTTCCGCCGAAATTTGCGCCTCATGTATATCGGCGCCGGGGCGTGCTCATACATGCGGTGTAAAGTCCACCGCGCCTCGTCAGTGTGTGAGGAGCAGTGCGGGGACATGTATTCCGATTCGAGACAGGCTGGAAAACAGCGAGAAATAATTAAAGATGTCCGTGCGGCACGGAGTATGAATCAAAAAATCGCCTTTATAAAGGTGTAAAACGTTCTCTGAAAAAGAGCTGAAACCTCAAAAATAAAAAATACATAAAACAAAATCACTTTCCAAAAATCAAGACCGGCGCTACATCAGGAATTAGGATCTTTTTTTGGAAATTGATAGGAGAAATTACAGTAATTCAAAATTCTGTAAGCGCTTCTCATTGGGTCGGCATCAAAGCAGCCAATCAGAAAATAGTGAGCGACAGTAAACCCATTATAACCTTTGGAGAAATATAGACCAATCAAAATCAAATTGGCATGACAGTTCAAAAATACAGTAAAAAATGCAGAAAAGAGCTGATTATGGCTGAGCTAATTGTGGGGGCTTGGCTATCCCAGCCAATTCAGAGCGCGAGCTACTTTGTCCCATTGTAGTCTATGGAGAATCGGGGCAATATGAAAATCTCGTCCTCTCAGCGCCGTGCGGTAATGGAGTATGAATAAAAAAACAATTTTTATTAGGTGCAAAATATTATCTGAAAAAAGAGCTGAAACCTTCTATAAACATAAATCAATCAAATCCTGAACAACGCGTTTGTCGCCGTCACCGGCGCTACATCAGGAATTGCAATACAGAGAATTGCCGGGAAATACAGTAATTCAAATTGCTTAAGCTCTTCTCATTGGTCGGCAGAAAACATCCAATCAGAATAGGAGCGACAGTGGCCCATTCTAACCTATGGAGAAGTATGGACCAATCAAATGAAAAGGCGACAGTTCAAAATACAGTAAAAAGGCAGAAAAGAGCTGATTGGTTGAGCCCATGAGGCAGATATGAATCCACCAATCATATGTAGTGCGTCTATTTTGAGTGGAGAAAGAAGGGTGCGATAGAAGGGCGCCCTAAAAGTTATTACTGTCTATGGGAAATATTCTAGTACTGTGATTGGTTGGGGGAAGAGGGGCTCGTCCTGCTTAGCCAATCAGCGGCTGAGCTACTTATCTCATAGAGTTCTATGGGAAAAGAAAATGCAGAGCGCGCTCTGTGATTGGCTAAGTTAAAAGAGGTGCGGTTATTTGGACCAATGGGAGAGCGAGCGACGCTCTTATGGGTTTTCTAATGCAATATATATTAAAACTGTACGTGACCGAAATCAAATGATAATTTTCCAGAAGTTGTACCGATCTCTATATAAAATGAACAATAATATGGGTGTTAACGAAAAAAATAAATATTAATTCAATAAATTCATTTTTATTTCTTTATTTTCATTACACCCATACTATTGATCATTGGCTAACGAAAATAAAGAAATAAAAATGAATTTATTGAATTAATATTTATTTTTTTCGTTAACACCCATATTATTGTTCATTTTATGTACAGATCGGTACAACTTCTGGAGTCTTATTATTTGATTTCGGCCATGTACAGTTTTATTATAGATTGCATTAGAAAACCCATAAGAGCGTTGCTCGCTCTCCCATTGGTCCAAATAACCGCGCCTCTTTTAACTTAGCCAATCACAGAGCTCGCTCGGAATTTCTTTTCCCCATAGAACTCTATGAGAAGTAGCTCACCTGCTGATTGGCTAAGCTGGACGAGCCCCTCTTCTCCCCAACCAATCACAGTCCTAGAATATTTCCCATAGACAGTAATAACTTTTCGGGCGCCCTTCTATTGCGCCCTTCTTGCTCCATTTAAAATAGACGCACTACATATGATTGGTGGATTCCTATCTGCCGCCTGGGCTCAACCAATCAGCTCTTTTCTGCCTTTTTTACTGTATTTTGAACTGTTCGCCTTTTCATTTGATTGGTCCATACTTCTCCATAGGTTATAATGGGTCACTGTCGCTCCTATTCTGATTGGTTGGTTTCTGCCGACCAATGAGAAGAGCTTACAGAATCTGAATTACTGTATTTCCCGGCAATTTCCAAGATCCAAATTCCTGATGTAGTGCCGTTCTTGATTTTTGGAAAGTGATTTTTTTTATTATTTTTTTTTTTTTAGAAGGTTTGAGCTCTTTTTCTGAGAATGTTTTACACCTAATAAAAGCGATTTTTTTTTTTGGAATCATACTGCTGCCGCACGGCGCTGAGAGCCGAGATTTCTGTTGCGATCTTCTATGTTTCCTCTCATGTTCCGTTCTCGCTTCACTTCGCCTCCGCCGGATCATTTAGACCAGAATCAACTAGGTCTGCCTGTCGGAGCTGGCGAGCGCTGCAATGCGCCTCACTTTGCCGACCCGCGATCGTACATGCCTCGGAGTTTACGAACGCGCCGCCTCCCACTACAGAACGCCCGCACCGCGCCCATTACACGCCCCTTCATGTTAGGCGCATCCGAAAGTTCCGAACGCCGTCGGAAGCAGACCCTCTAATGTGAGGGTCTGGGGCAGGTATTTTTAGAATGGGAAGGGAGCAGTATTGATGGTTCTTCGCATTCTGATCAGGCTGCCGCTGTCGGTTTTACCTTGGCTGGTTATGAAAAATGGGGGGGGCCCCCAAGTTGTTTTTTTCCGAAAATTCATTTATTTATTGAGAATCTAAACATGGGCTGTAATGATTGCAGTTGTAGGTTACTCAATAACTAAATGAGTCTTGAAGAAAAATAAACGAAGTGGGATCCCCCCATTTTCCATAACCAGTCAAGATGGTTCCATCAGAATGGAAAGGTCCATTAATACTGGTCCCTTCCCACTCTAAAAATACCAGCCTGCAGCTGCCACAGCAATGGACCATCACATTAGAGGTCCGCTTCTGACGATACCCTGGCTCTTCCCAGTACCCCTGGTGCACTAGGTGCTGAGGTAATAATGACACAGGATTAGTGTCAGAAAGGGATGACAAAAACTACTGCTGGCTGAAACCAAGCACAAGCAATAGTAATGGAGAGGTGTCTGTCAGATGCCTCCATTACGAATGCTGGAATTATATGTAAAAAAAAAAAAGCACTCACACATTGCACAAAAAAACTTTTATTTAAGTAAACACTCCCCGACATCAGTCCTCTTTCACCATTTATTAAAGAATCAATCCAACATTGGTCTGACATAATCCAATGCGTCCGACATAGTCCAAAGGGGAAACCTGTATAAATATGAGATTAAAAAAAAACCATGACAGTACTAAACTCCATCTCCTGTATCCCTTGAGGATCATTCCTGCGGCTGACCTCTCCCCAAGGAGACTGTAAGCTGTGCTCTGTACTCCTCTCTCACACCATTGTGCTATACATCCTAGCGCCAACACAAAATACAACCCCCCCATCACCTCATAAGGTCACAACCTATTACCCCATAATCCTCTCACCTCCACCTATCACCCCATAACCTTTCGACCTGCATCTATCACCCCATAACCTTCACATCTCCCTGCTGCCCCCTTTCAAAAGTTGGCAAGTAGGCTATATACGGGTTAATTCCTTCCCCGCCTTCCAAGACCCAGAACTTAAAAAGCATCCAATAACATACCCAAATACGGGCTTGTTATCGCGGGACAAAATTTAATTAATTAGTGGTACCAATGACCATAACACAAAATGTACTGGGTAATCCCCCAAATATTTCAATGTGGGGTGGAACCTGAAAAAAACACAACTGCGCCCTCATTTAATTTGTATGGCATTGATTTTCCATCATAAATGATGTGTTATCTGCATTCTGTGGGTCGATATCATTCCACTGATACAAAATATGTAGAGGTGTCCTTATGCTTTAGTAAATTATATTTTTACATTTTCACCGAAATGCCATTTTCTGTGACCAATAACTTTTTTGTACTTCCACCTGTGGACCTCAGCGAGAGCTTAATTTTTGCGGGCTGAAGTGTACTTTTTATTGACACCATTTTGGGACACATGCAACTTTTTGAGTCACTCTTTATTCTAGTAGAGCAGAGTGGCACGCTCGGATGTGCTCGAAAGTCCCATTTAACCCAACGGAAGGGTTACGGCCAGCTCTTTGCTCAAAATGGAGACTTTCCAAGACAGGTGAGGGTCCCAGAGGCAGGACCTATACCTATCACACATTTATGGCCTATCCTATTGATATGGCATTAGTGTGCTTGGTGGGAATAGCCCTTTATGACCGGCTGTAGGAAAAGAGATATATTCTCCCTAAAAATAAAATTACAAGGACAAGCATGAGGTTCTGCAAATCAAAAAAGTATCCGCTGTCTCAGAGACCCAGAAACGGTCACATTTTCCAGCCCCTCTTTCCAATCTGTGGCCGGTGGGGACAACGAAGCCAAGCTGAAAGCAAACTTTCTTTAGCCACAAGAAACCTTAGGCATTGGATCCGCTGTTGTGGGAGGATTGAGCGATGTCTCCTGGTCGTCACCAGTTATGGTCACAAACCGAGAGGGACAGAATCTTTGTCCTGAGAGGCCTCGTAGCCCCACATCCTGTCTTCTGATGGTTTGCATAGACTCTATTTGGGCTGCAGCGGGAAATGATATCAAGTAAATAAAAAACTTGACTGATACAAACACAATATAAATGGGTATGGCAGGAGAAGATACAGGTGACTGTTCATCCTGAGCTTCCAGGTTGATGTTAGGACCTATAGCACTGTTCATCCTGAGCTTCCTGGTTGATGTTAGGGCCTATAGCACTGTTCATCCTGAGCTTCCTGGTTGATGTTAGGCCTATAGCACTGTTCATCCTGAGCTTCCTGGTTGATGTTAGGGCCATAATTAGCACTGTTTGTTAGCCTGCACTTCCTGGGTTGATGTTAGGACCTATAGCACTGTTCATCCTGAGCTTCCTGGTTGATGTTAGGGCCTATAGCACTGTTCATCCTGAGCTTCCTGGTTGATGTTAGGGCCTATAGCACTGTTCATCCTGAGCTTCCTGGTTGATGTTAGGGCCTATAGCACTGTTCATCCTGAGTTTCCTGGTTACAATGAGGCCCCAAAGCAGTGTTCATCCCGAGGTTCCTGTTGAATAATGGCAGAGCATGCTGCAAGCTGAGAACACCCATTTTAACATCTCTGGCCCAGACGTCACCTCTCTGCTCTCCCGGATCCCAGATTGTCTCTGTCCATATCCTCCTTCTCCTCCCGTCTCCTAAAACTAAATGTGGAGAAAACTGAATTCATCATCTTTCCACCGTCCCTCTCTATCCCTCCATTAATGGCTGCACTCTCTCCCCAGTCCTGCAAGTCCACTGCCTTGGGATAACCCTTGCATCCCCTTTGTCTCTCAAATCACACATCCAAACCCTCACCTCTGCTGCCGCCTCCACCTGCAAAATATTTCACAAATCCGCTCATTCCTTAACCCCGATACTACAAAAATGCAGGTCTATGGCCTCTTCATCTCCTGCCTAGACTATTGCAACTCTGTTGCCCGTCTTATCCACCTCTCTCCTCCTCTGCCTCCCCCCTCTGCCAATCCCTACACTGGTCGCCCATTGCCAAACGAACCCATACAAGTTACTAACCCTGACCTACAAGGCTCTCCATGACCGGTCCCCTCCATACATCTCTCCATAACCTCTCCCCTCCATACATCTCTGCCTTAAAGGGGTTGTCTCGCTACAAAGAATAGCTTTCAAATTGTAGGGAACACAAAATAAAGACATTTTCCAAATATATTGCTTTGTTCCTCTGTTTTCCCTAAGGAAATACAAGTGAATTTATGACCTCCCTGGCTATTTCAGTTCCCTCAGTAACAGACCTGTAAACAATTCTCCTCCTGCTGTTTGTTCAATGAGATAACAGTGAGTGACATCATCACACAGGTCATGGCAGTGTCCTGTGCTGCTCAGCAGTAAAAAGCTTGATTTATGTAAAATAAACAGAACTGTAATTAGGGCTTTGGTTTGGGGATCAGATAAGAAGTCCTGTTAGTAGTTTGAGAAGCTAATCTGATCTAATTAGCATCTGAAAGCACAGCAGGGCACTGAGCTGTACAAGCATGGAGCTGTATGCAAATGAGTCAGTCTGAACCAGGAAGTGACAGTATTTCATTCATGCATTATCTGAAACTCTGAAGGGAGACAACTCCTTTAATCTCCAGATATCTGCCCTCACACAACCTCCGCTCCTCACAGGACCTTCTCCTCTGCTCTCCTCTCATCAGCTCCTCACACAACAGTCTCCAAGACTTCTCTCGTGCTTCCCCCACACTCTGGAACTCACTGCCCCAACACATCAGACTCTCCCCCACTTTCGCCAGCTTCAAAAACAACTTGAAAACCCATTTCTTCAGTATTGCCTATAACCTACAATAACCCTGCTGCCACTACACCACCCCACAAACATGTATGCCCCCCACCTTCTGTCTCCTCCCTCCTTCCCTGTAGACTGTAAGCCCTTATGGGCTGGGACCTCTCTCCCTCTGTACTAGTGGTTATTCATTTATAGTCACTATTGTACTTGCCTGACATATGCAATGTATGTTATGTTTATGTGTTATTTCCCCTCCCCCCCTCCTTGAATGTACAGCGGCCTGGAGCAGAATGAGAGGGTTAAAGGTTTTTCCAAGAAATGTCATTGGTGGCCTCATGGGTTGTCAGTGTGCGATCTTTTTGAGAGTATAGAGGCTGGGCTTCTGATCCCAATTGACTAAAGAAGTGAAAAAAGTTGTGACCCCCCCCCCCCCACCATTGCCCCAGCAGCAGTGAGGTGACCCCCCCACCACCATTGCCCCAGCAGCAGTGAGGTGACCCCCCCCCCACCACCATTGCCCCAGCAGCAGTGAGGTGACCCCCCCACCACCATTGCCCCAGCAGCAGTGAGGTGACCCCCATTCATTTCTCCAGCAGCAGAGAGGTGACACGCCCCCCCCCCCCACCATTGCCCCAGCAGCAGTGAGGTGACCCCCATTCATTCTCCAGCAGCAGAGAGGTGACAACCCCCCCCCCCACCATTCCCCCCAGCAGCAGGGGGTGCCCCCCCCACCTTTCCCCCACAGCGGGAGGTGCCCCCCCCACCATTCCCCACATAGTGGGGTGACCCCCCCCCCCCCCCTACCTTTTGCCCCACATGAGGGACCCCCCCACCACCTTTGCCCCACAGCAGTGAGGTACCCCCCCCACCACCATTGCCCCACAGCAGTGAGGTACCCCCCCCCCCCCACCATGCCCCACAGCATTGGGGGTGCCCCCCCCCCCCCACCATTGCCCCTGCACATGAGTTGACCCTCCCCCCCACCATTGCCCCACAGCATGTCGCCCCCCCCCACCATGCCCAGCAACAGTGGCTGACCCCCCACCCTCCTTTCCCCCAGGAGCAGTGGGGTTTAAACCCCCCCCCCCACACACACACCATTGCCCGTGCAGCAGTGAGGTGACCCCCCCCACCCTACCATTGTCCCAGCAGTAGTGAGCTGACTCCACCACCACCGTTGCCCCAGCAGCAGTGAGTTGACCCCACCACCACCATTGCCCTTGAAGCAGTGAGGTGATCCCCCCACCACCTTTTGCCCCGAACAGTGGGTACCCCCCCCACCCCCTTTTGCCCCACAGCAGTGGGGTTTGACCCCCCACCACTGCCCCAGCAGCAACTGACCCCACCCCACCTTTGGCCCCCCACGCAGTGAGGTGACCCCCCACCACGCCCCACAGTGACTGACCCCACCACCACCGTTGCCCCAGACAGTGATTCCCCCCCACCATTCCCCTTTTGAAGCAGTGGGGTGACCCCCCCCACCACCAGCCCTTAACGTGAGTGTCCTCCCCCCCCCACCATTGCTCCAGAACAGGAGTGACCCCCCACCACCATTGCCCCCACCCCAGTGAGTTACCCCCCCCCCATTGCCCCACAGCAGTGGGGGTGACCCCCCCCCACCATTGCCCCAGCACATGAGGTGCCCCCCCCACCCCATTGCCCCACACATGAGGTGACCCTCCACCCCCATTGCCCCACAGCAGAGGTGACCCCCCACCATTGCCCCACAGCATGGGGTGACCCCCCACCATTGCCCCACACAGGGGGGTGACGCCCCCACCCCCCCATGCCCCAGCAGCAGTGAGGTGAGCCCCCCCACCACCATTGCCCCACAGCATGGGGTGAGCCCCCCCCCACCACCATTGCCCCAGCAGCAGTGAGGTGACCCCCCCACCACCATTGCCCCAGCACAGTGGGGTACCCCCCCCAAAACTTTCCCCAGCAGCAGTGAGGTGACCCCCCCACCATTGCCCCAGCAATAGTGAGGTGACCCCCCACCACCATTGCCCCCCACACATGAGGTGACCCCCCACCAAAACCCACAGTGAGGTGACCCCCCACCATTCCCCCCACAGCAGTGAGGGACCCCCCACCTTTGCCCCAGCACAGTGAAGACCCCCCCCCCCCACCATTGCCCCCGCACAGTGGGGACCCCCCACCTTTGCCCCCACATGAGGTGACCCCCCACCATTGCCCCATCAGAACTTGGGCATCCATACATGTTCCCGCTTAGAACCCCCCATGTAACGCCCCGGGGGGTCAGAGGGCCACCAATCACCCAACGCCCGCGCGTCAGGTGGGGAGGCGCCCTGCAACGCTTTTTATTTTTTCGGGGTGTCGACAGTTTTTTTTTTTTTACCTTTTTTTTTCCCCTTTAATTTTTGGCATCAACCATAAACAACCTCCCGGCTGGATTTTTGGAGCTCTACATATTTTGTGCCCAGACCCCTTGTGTCCGCATCTGTATTGCGGCCTCTCGGCCCTTCCCCAGCGACCTGGTCTCTCCCAATACAAAGAACAAAGCCCATGTACTGTCCGCCGTCTCCACACGCGTCGTGCGCTCTGTCCATATTACATCTGCAGATCTCTGCAGCCCGACCTCTCCGGCCGCCGAGAACCTTCTCAGAAAGGACATTGGAAATGACGGGAAAAGAAATCAGCAAAAAGCGCTCCTCCAGGTGTCAGGTGGGGACCTTCTCCGGATCAGGGTCTCCCCCGTGATTTATCCCGCGGCGTCCGCCCCCAGGGACTGTGACGAGGTCTCATCAGCGGAGACACAAAATACTGCACAGCCGCTTTCCACACGATGCAGATTCTGAAGCCAAAATTGTCGCGACTGTAAATCAAACGCGTTAACCCCTTAAAGGGGCGCTCGTCTCACCACAATGATTTTGCTTTGTTCAGGTCATATAGAAGATTTAATCTAATGATGCACACAGGTTTCTCTGGTTACCGACCACTTCTCTCTCCACTGTCTCTTATCTGATTACTCCGAGCTGATGTCCACCCATGGCGAGTCTCATCTCCGGCACAGGACATATGTGGCCTTCATCATCCAGCTCCGCAAGGCATTGCTAACAATGAAGCGCTCATCAGTCTGTGATGGGGCCAAAGGACGTCCACTTCTTTGCCTTTCTGTGACTCTTCCAGTCTCTCTGTATCTCTGATACAACCTGCTGATGACACTCTGTGATGCTCTAAGCTCAGTGGCCACTTCCGTTTGAGAGCCTCCTGCTTGAAGCCTGGCAATGTCAAGCTCCTGCTGATCAATTGTAAGGTGTTGTTTTGGTCTCATGATGTCACAATGTGAACAGCAGGATGAGGAGGACGGTTCAATCCCAATTCTCCTTGATCCCCTAAATGTATTGGGCGATTCAGGGATCAAACACCTGTTGGGATTTTGCCATTTACTGCCTCTACGGGGGAGAGACGGGGCATTTACCGGGTCTACGGGGGAGAGACGGGGCCTTTTTCCGCCTCTAACGGGGGAGTGACGGGGCCTTTAAACCGCCCCTACGGGGAGAACGGGCCTTTAACCGCCTCTACGGGGGAGAACGGGCCTTTACCCCCCTCTACGGGGGAGAGACGGGGCCTTTACCGCCTCTACGGGGGAGAGACGGGGCCTTTACCGCCTCTACGGGGGAGAGACGGGGCCTTTACCGCCTCTACGGGGGAGAGACGGGGCCTTTACCGCCTCTACAGGGGAGAGACGGGGCCCCTTTACCCCGCCTCTAACGGGGAGAGCGGGGCCTTTACCCGCCTCTAAAGGGGAGAGACGGGCCTTTAACCCGCCTCTACGGGGAGAGACGGGCCTTTTCTTTCCGCCTCTACGGGGGAGAGACGGGGCCTTTAACCGCCTCTACAGGGGAGAGACGGGGGCATTTACTGCCTCTACAGGGGGGAGACGGGCATTTACTGCATCTACGGTGGAGAGACCCGGGGGGTTTACTGCCCTACAGGAGAGAGACGGGGCATTTACTGCCTCTACAGGGGAGGGGACGGGGCATTTACTGCCTTTTACAGGGAAGAAAGGGGCATTACTGCATCTACAGGGGAGAGACGGGACATTTACTGCCTCTACAGGGGAGAGACGGGGCATTTACTGCATCTACAGAGAGAGATGGGGCATTTACTGCATCTACAGGGAGAGAACGGGCATTTAACCGCCTCTACAGGGAGAGACGGGGCATTTGCTGCCTCTACAGGGAGAGATGGGCATTTACTGCCTCTACAGGGGAGAGACGGGCATTTACTGCCTCTACAGGGGAGACTGGGGGCATTTACTGCCTCTACAGTGATGAGACGGGCATTTACTGCATCTACAGGGAGAGACGGGCATTTACCCGCATCTACAGGGGAGAGACGGGGCATTTACTGCATCTACGGGGGAAGAGACGGGCATTTATTTGCCTCTACAGGGGAGAGAGGGGGCATTTACTGCATCTACAGGAGAGAGACGGGGCATTTACTGCATCTACAGGGGAAAGACGGGGCATTTACTGCATTTAAAACGTTGTTCAAGGAATTGTATGTTCATCTTGAAATTTCAACCAAAAGCCAAATACCCCAAACTGTATGTGAGTCATGTGTATTTTAATCCTTCGCCCATATTGTGCTTTGCTGCAGAAAAAGGCACATGAACTGTTTAAGGGCCTGAAAAAGCTGAGCTACAATAGGGGCTGTAATGGCGGCCATATTGGTTGTCACCCAGCTTTCCCCAAATCAGATAAATGTCAACAAGCTGAGTGACAATAACATGGCGGCTATTACATATATTGTTTTATATATCACTCACTGTTGCATTAGAGGCACATGTACCGTTCAGGAGCCTGGGAAAGCTGGGTGACAAAACCATGGTGGCTATTGCAGCACTAGGTATATTATGTCTCCTATATCACATACTGCTGCATTATAGGCACATGTGTCTTTAAGGAGTCTGGGAAAGCTGAGTAACAATAAGGGCTTTAATGGCGGCCATATTTGTCATCACCAAGCTTTCCCAGAATTTGAAAACAGGCAAAAAGCTGAGCGACAACTATTATGGCGGCTATTACAGCGCTACATTGATGAGAAGACTTCTCCTATATCGGGCACTACCGCATTATAGGCACATGTACCGTTCAGGAGCCTGGGAAAGCTGGGTGACTATAGGAGTTGTAATGACAGCCATATTGGTTGTCACCCAGCTTTCCCAGAATCCGAAAACAGGCACAAAACTGAGTGACAACTATTATGGCGGCTAGTACTGCACTACAGATATGTTGATACTTCTCCTATATTGAACACTACTGCATTAGAGGCACATGCACCGTTCAGGAGTCTGGGAAGCAAGGTGACAAAAAACATGGCGGCTATTACAGCACTACAGATATGATGATACTTCTCCTACTTCGGGCACTACCGCATTATAGGAACATGCACAGTTCAGGAGTCTGGGAAAGCTGAGTGACAAACAAATGGTGGCTATTACAGCACTATGTATATTATGTCTCCTGTATCACACACTTTCTGCATTATAAACAGCAAACCCTTCAGGAGTCCCGGGAAAGCTGGGGGGGCTATAACATGGGGGGCACTTCCCGAAACGCAAACAGCAAAAAAACTGACTGACAACTATTATGGTAGCTTTTACAGCACTACAAATATGATATTTCTCCTATATCGGGGCTACCCCCCATATAGGCACATGTACCGTTTAGGGACGGGAAACTGGGGGACAAAGGGGGTGCAATGGCGGCCATATTGGTTGTCACCCAGCTTTCCCAGAATCAGAAAACAGGCACAAAGCCGAGTGACGACTATTACAGCACTACAAATATGATAATACTTCTATATCACACACTGCTGCATTGTAGGCACATGTGCTATTCAGGATTCTGGGAAAGCTGGGTGACAAAAACATGGCAGCTATTACAGTTCTATGTATAGTATGTCTCCTATATCATACACTGCTGCACTACAGGCACATGTGCTATTCAGGAGCCTGGGAAAACTTGTGGCAGTAGGGGCTGTAATGGCGGCCATATTGGTTGTTACCCAGCTTTCCTGGAATCAGAAAACAGGCTAAAAGCTGAGGATGTATTTGCCCCATTTTGGCCGCTGCCATCCAACCAACTATAGCCGCCAACTATTATGGCAGCTATTACAGTTCTAGATATGATGATACTTCTCCTATATCGTGCACTACCGCATTATAGGAACATGCACCGCTCAGGAGTCTGGGAAAGCTGGGTGACAAAAACATGGCGATTCATAGTTTCATAGTTTGTAAGGCCGAAAAAAGACGAGACGTCCATCCAGTTCAGCCTGTTGTGAGAAACTACAAGTAACTATTAGAAACCAGGATACATCTTGTACAATTGTAATTCATGGTATTATTCGCCCCCCCCCCTCCCCCCTCCCCAGTGATATAACGATAATGCAGAGGAGTGCTCCACCGTCCTCTAGTCCTTCCATCCTTCTTTATATTGATGTTCCACTCCCAGGACAAGTGAACGCTTTTGTCTCGTCTGTAAACCAGGATTTCATGTGGTCCCCCCCCCCCCTCCGGACCAGCTTTCCTTTGGGGGCTTCTTCTAAGGGAATTAGGAATTCGTAAGCCCGTAGCTGCCGACCATGTGCGTTTCCTTGTCCACTCGAATTCCTTTCCTTAAAGTGTGCTGTACATATTTCAACCCAGAAACTGTGTCCTTGTTCACCTTAAAAGTGATTTTAACCTTGTAGCAAACTCCTTCCTTCAGGACAAACGTCTGTTCCTTAGGTTGTGCTACGTTCCCTGTTAAGTCCATAGTGATGGGTCCTGGGGCTTCTTCACACATCAGATCCATCCTTATTACCTACACGTTGGGGGCACAAGGGTCCACGGCGGTCGGCACGTTTCCCAGTAAGGCTTGCTTGTATTTGATCAGGCTTTCGTCGGTTTCGTCCATCTCCTGCAGGCTTTTCTTCTCCGGGGCCTTGTAGCTCAGGTCGGTTTCGTCCATCTCCTAGATCTCCGCAGGCTTTTCTTTTCCCGGGGCCTTGTAGCTCAGGTCGGTTTGGGTCCATCTCCTGGATCTCCTCAGGGCTTTTCTTCTCCAGGGCCTTTTTTGCTCAGGTCGGTTTCGTCCATCTCCTGGATCTCCTGCAGGCTTTTCTTCTCCAGGGCTTTGTAGCTCAGGTCGGTTTCGTCCATCTCCTGGATCTCCTGCAGGCTTTTCTTCTCCAGGGCCTTGTAGCTCAGTTCGGTTTCGTCCATCTCCTGGATCCCTGCAGGCTTTTCTTCTTCCGGAGCCTTGTAGCTCAGGTCGGTTTCGTCCATCTCCTGGATCTCCTGCAGGCTTTTCTTCTCCAGGGCCTTGTAGCTCAGGTCGGTTTCGTCCATCTCCTGGATCTCCTGCAGGCTTTTCTTCTCCGGGGCCTTGTAGCTCAGGTCGGTTTCGTCCATCTCCTGGATCTCCTGCAGGCTTTTCTTCTCCAGGGCCTTGTAGCTCAGGTCGGTTTCGTCCATCTCCTGGATCTCCTCCATACTTTTCATCTCCACGGCCTTGGTGCTCGGGTGGGTTTCGTCCATCTCCTGGATCTCCTGCAGGCTTTTCTTCTCCAGGGCCTTGTAGCTCAGGTCGGTTTCGTCCATCTCCTGGATCTCCTGCAGGCTTTTCTTCCCCAAAGGCCTTGTAGCTCAGGGTCGGTTTCGTCCATCTCCTGGAATCTCCTGCAGGCTTTTCTTCCCCAAAGGGCCTTGTAGCTCAGGCCCGGTTTCGCCCAAATCTCCTGGATCTCCTGCAGGCTTTTCTTCTCCAGGCGCTTTGTAGCTCAGGTTTCTTTTCGTCCTTTCTCCTGGATCTCCTGCTGGCTTTTCTTCTCCAGGGCCTTGTAGCTCAGGTCGGTTTCGTCCATCTCCTGGATCTCCTGCAGGCTTTTCTTCTCCAGGGCCTTGTAGCTCAGGTCGGTTTCGTCCATCTCCTGGATCTCCTGCAGGCTTTTCTTCTCCAGGGCCTTGTAGCTCAGGTCGGTTTCGTCCATCTCCTGGATCTCCTGCAGGCTTTTATTCTCCGGGGCCTTGTAGCTCAGGTCGGTTTCGTCCATCTCCTGGATCTCCTGCAGGCTTTTATTCTCCGGGGCCTTGTAGCTCAGGTCGGTTTCGTCGTCTACGTCATCTTCAGTGGGTTTAATCCCATCTTTGTCGGCCATGATGTCTCCTCAGTTGCTGGGTCCCTGGTGGTGCTCAGGCTGCAGCCACACGGTGCAACTTCTGAAGTTTGAGGCTCTGCTCTGGGGGGCCAAGCCCTGTGCACTTTGCAACCAATGAGCTGGAGCCCTGCCTGGACTCTCTCATAGGAGGTGTTACAATCAGGAACTACAGCAGAATTACAGCACTAGGTATATTATGTCTTCTATATCACATACTGCTGCATTATAGGCACATGTGTTGTTCAGGAGCCTGGGAAAGCCGAGTGACTACAGAGCTGTAATGGCGGCCATATTGGTTGTCACCCAGCTTTCCCAGAATCCAAAAACAAGGACAAAACTGAGTGACACCTATTATGGCAGCTATTATAGCGCTACAGATATGATGATACTTCTCCTATATCACACTCTGCTGCACTATAGGCACATGTACTGTTCAGGATCCTGGGAAAGCTGGGTGACAAAACCGTCGTGGCTATTACAGCACTAGGTAAATCATGTCTCCTGTATCACAAACTGCTGCATTAGAGGCACATGTACTGTTCAGGAGTCTGGGAAAGCTGGGTGACTACAGAGCTGTAATTGCGGCCATATTGGTTGTCACCCAGCTTTCCCAGGATCAGATAACAGGTCGCTGCCATCTTGTTGCCCCTCTCCACTCCCTTTGCTCTGTGTCTCTCATCATTTCCTGCAGGATGGCGGCAGCAGCGGCGGCGGCGCCCTCCTCCTCCTCCGGCGCTTCCTGCCCTGACGTCTCTCCGGCCAGGGCCGCCGTGCTCGTGTGCGGGCTGAGGCCCGTGATGCGCCTGAAGCCGGGGGCGCGAGTGATGTAACATCCGAGGGGCGAGCCTTCGGGCCGGCGCCGCCCACAAACACAGCCCGGGGACTCGGGCCTCAACGGACGAAGTGAGCGGACGGTGACAGTGGAGACGGTGACCGCGGCCCGAGGTAACGCAGCCGCCTCTGTCCTCCCGCATCTGAGTGACTGGCGCTGACTTTCTATTGTTTGTCTAATGTCTCTATGGCGGCTTTCTGGGACTTGTAGTTCCACATCACTCACTTCTCAGGGGGCGATGAGTTGTGGCCGAAAAGTATTTTTATGTGTTTGTCATAAAAACCTCGGACATTTTTTGGGAATAATTCAGTTTTTCCCCTTCAGCTCGGAGCGGTTTTCGCTGTTTTTCCGTTGACGCATTTTACACCCGCGCTCGAGACGCAGCTTCTTGTACGTTTGGGGCTTGGTGTTTGTGGGATCCGTCCTGTGTTGTTTTTCTTTTTACCCCTTTCCAACATTAGAGGAAAGTTTATGTCAAAGTCGGGAAATGGTTTCCGCAAAAAAAAAAAAAAGCCTTTTATTTTTTACGTCTGGACGAACCTGGGAGCTCGGAGGCGGCGCGTTTCAGGTCAGGGAGCGGTTTGGTTATTGCGTCTGTGAAAAACACTTAATCCTGCAGGAACATAGGTCAGGTAATTACCCATAAACCCCAAACAAAAAAATTATATTAAAAAAAGGAGTGTGCAAAATAGTTACCAAAAAATTAAAACGAACCTTTACTTTGAAAATTTTAAAAAAGACCAATTTAGCAAAAAAAGCCCCATACAGGAATACAAGGGCGTAAAAAAAACCTCCTATGTTCAAAGATTGGGGCCATGGGGAAAAGGCCACTTCCCTAATATCTCCCTAGAATGTTTCACCACAATACAAGGTTAGCACTCCCCCCCCCCGAAAAGGCCCCCCCACAAAGAGCTTACTACCCTACCTTACCAATAAATCACCGATCTAAACGTCCCAACATTTTTTCGACCCCCTTGGTCTTTTCCCGGGGACCCAATAAAGTGCTATATACAAAACCCAGTGGGAAATTGCGAAAAAACCTATATGGGAAAAACCGGCTAGGGGGCCCTGGGTAGGGGGAAAAGGTATATATGCGGGTCGGGCCCCTAACGGCCAGATTTTTACCCCACCCAAAACTTCAAGACATTTCCAATGACTGGGGCGCACATTGTTCTTTCGAAGTTTGCGGCTATACACGCGCGTACTCCTGCGACGCAGGGAGGGTGGCCACCCGCCAGCCCCAGACAGCATTACCGCTTTGCTATTCCCACAAAAATTGAATGTCATTTTAATTCCCCGCGCTACAGAAACATCATATTGTAAACAGCGGGGAGAGGAGACGTAATCCATATTTCTCTGAGACATGGATTACCGAATTTCCGTAATTTCCCTCCCCCCCCTTTTTAAATGCAAATACGGTGCAAAATACTTGCCGAAATTACTGTCGGAACATCCCCTAACCCCTCAGGGGGAGTCCATGCGGCGTCTTTTTGGGCCAGGGAGTATTCGCCGTCTTCCCTGCACAATACGCACCGAGGAAAACTAAAGTGAATGGAGGCAGGGCCAGCGCACTTCTAGAAGACCCGGCGTGTAGCAAGAGCAAAAAGTAAAACACCCATACACCGGGGGGGGACGCCGCATGAACACACACTTCGTTGTCATAGATAGAAACGCCCACGCGTCTCAAGGGCTTGCGGTAATTCCTGTGAAACACCTAAAGGGTATGTTCACACGCCGTACTTTCGCGCGTAATGCCCTCTGATATGGGCGAGATGTGCGGCAAAATTACGGTAATCCGTCGTTCTCATACGTGTGGGGAGATAAGTGACATGTTAATTATTCGCGCCACGAGTAATGCATGTCTATGGGGCTGGCGGGCTGCTGCCCCCCCGTGCTTTGGGGAATACCCCCGAACATGCAAATCCCAAAACAACGCGAAAATTTTGGGGGCTTACTGTAAAACCAGGGGGCCCCCAAAACCCCCGGTCCCGCGGACCGCAACCCGGGGGGCCCTTAGCTATCCCCTGCCGGGTCCGGGGCCCCGGCAACAATGCGTCCGGCGGCCCGGGATCTGGTCCCCGCGGCCGCTGTAATCCGCCGCGCAGACCTAGCAGCTGCAACATCGTGCGCCGCCTCGTTACAGGGAAAGCAGGGGTGATGCATTACCGCCCTGCTTTCCCCTTTTGCTGTAGATGCGGCGCTCAAATGAGCTCCGCATCTAAAAAACGTTTCGGCGCAGGAAGTGATGAGCAGGACGTCACACCCCCCGCCCGCTCGCCTGTAGCTGCCGGGGAGGGGGAGCTCGGCCAGGGTCCGGGGGAAAAGGGGATGACTTCTTTTTTTTTTTTTTAATTTGTCCCGGCTGCCTATTGGGGCCAGCTAGCAACACAAATGGGGCCACATCACTACTGGGGGGCCAGCTACACTACTGGGGGGCCAGCTATCCTACTGGGGGGCCAGCACACTACTGGGGGGGGCCAGCTATCACACTGGGGGCACTAACACTACTGGGGGGGCCGCTATCACTACTGGGGGCCAGCTTCACTACTGGGGGGGGAGCTATCACTACTGGGGGCAGCTATCATTACTGGGGACGCTACTATGTATCACTTCACTACTGGGGCAGCTATGTATCACTATTAGTGTTTAGGAAATTTTATCGACAAAGTTGAAATCCCGGGGCATTTTTTATTTGAAAAAATTTTTTTGATCATGCGATAAATTTTTGGGTTAAAAACTGTGCATCATCTATTTAAGAAACGCCCATTTTTCGGCGCTTCCGCATTTTTGGGGGGCCAGCAAACAGATACAGAATAGACAGGGGGAGGTGTGTGCGACGTCATACGGGGTGTGTATGGGTTTCGATTGGTGGAAAAAACACATGACCCTTTTACATAGAACACGTTTCCTGTTTCAGCCCAGTGCTCTCACGTCCATAGGGTAGGACCCGCGCCTTCCTGTGGCCAAACAGCCAGCGAAATTAGTCTATTTTCACAGAGAAAACCCCTACATTAGCTGGATCCTTAGAATTATTAGATTAAAATTTTTAAGATTTTATGTATTAGGTAGAGAATTTTAAAGGGGGCACTACCGTTTGAAAAGGGCCCGGGAGGGGGCTGGGGAGGGGGGGGCCCGGGGGCCCGAACCAGACAACCCTCTTTTCTAAAAAGGGAATACGGGATAAAAGTTCCCCCAAGATTATGTAAAACATTGCACTGAAATTTAACCCTTTAAATTTTTTTAACATTTTTTCCTATTAAAGGGTATTTCCTGTGTTTTGGGGACCACCCGGGGCTTATATTGGAAAACATCTTTTCTAAAACGCGGGTCTCTTTTTGGGGCAAAACTCCATTTTATTATCATTTTTCCCATTTCAGATAGGGGTTTCTTTTTAAATTTTGCCCATTCCGTTTTGGGTTGAATATCCACCTTGCGGGTTAAATTAGAACCCAGCAATTTTTTTAGTCCCCCAAAACAGGTTTTGGGTGCCAAAAAATCCCCTTTTTTTTTATCCGAATATATTTAAATTTAAGGGGTTTTTTTCACTTTTGGGAAATACAGCTTTGTTCATTGGGGGCCCCTTTTGAAATTAAATGTGAAATCCGCAATTTTTAGTCACCACGGGTGAATTGAAAGGTCCCAAAAAATTTTCCCTTTTTAATATCCTTTTAACATTTCAGACAGGGGTTTTTTTTTCACTTTTGGTAAAGTAAAGCTTTGTTCATAAACTATTTTGAAATTTAAATTTTGAATAAAAGAAATTTAGAGTCACCACGGGGTGAATTGAAAGGTCCCAAAAAAAATACCTTTTTTTTTATCCCGTATACATTTCGTTAGGGTTTTTTTTCCCCTTTGGCGCGGGGCCAGTTTTTGTTGATAGACCCCCTTCATTTAAAAATTTGAACCAGCAATTTTGTTTTGTTTTTGGGGGTTTTGGGGGAATAGTGTGATTTCCCCAGTCTTTTAATAAGAAAAACTTTCCAAAACTCTTCCATCCCCCCCCCTTTCTAAATTTTTTTTTTCTGAAATGGAGCGAAATTCAGGGGGTTTAAGCGGCAAAGAGGGGGGTAGCACATGGAGGTAGGGGTTTACGAGAAAAAGGTGCTCCTTCCGCCGGGCGAAAACCCACGCATCCCCGGGGATCGTGGGTTGGCAGGCCCGTCGGGGCCTGTCATCGCTGGGGGAGGGCCCTGTGAATTCAGTAACGAACACCCGTCGCCAATCGTTTTTCAGTTTTTTTAATGCAACCTACATTTTGAAACCCCTTACCTCCTCTCCTCCCCGTAACGGCCAAAAAGGTGAATCAGAACCCATCGCATCCTTTCCCAAACATGAAGAAAAGCCCAAAAGGTAAACCCTGTGTCCCCCCACTGTGGAAAATTTCCAAATTTTCTGAAGACTTTTTTGATGAAAAAAATGGGTTTTGGGGTTTTCAGAAGACATTTTTTAAAAGATCAAGGGGATGATTTTTTTCTCCCTTGACGCCCGGGTTAAATGATCCCAAATCAGAGGAGGAGCGGAAAACCGGCTTCAATCCGGAAAAAGAAAACCCTTTTGGGTTCGGAAAACCCCTTGCAGCCCCCTTTTTTTGGGAACCCGAAAGCTTCTGGATGCGAAAGTCAGGCGACCAAGTCACCTTTTGTTAAAATGTTGATGATTCGACTTTGGGAAACCCAAACGGGTTTTTTTCCGCGGGAATTTGCTTGCGGCGCTTCTTCAGTGGACGAGGAGGGGGACGATGGGGTAGGGGTCAGAAGGGGCCCCGGCCCTCAAAAAAGGGAAAAGGGGGGCCCTCCCGGGCCAGAAGTCCGTGAAAAGGTTTTCCGCCAGCCACGGTTTCCACCCGGAAAACCCCCCGGAATCCCCCGCCTTATCCCCCCTTTAAAAAAAGGCCCCAGGCCCTCTCAAGCCGGGGGCCCTTCTTTGAGCAACCCTTTCTGTTTTCACCCAGCAAATGTAATTTTTGCCGCCTTTGCCGTAAACGGCATAAGTAGGGGGAAAAGGGCCCCTTAAAAGGGGGTTTAACCACCACCAACAGTCTAGTCAAAGGCATCGAATGATAGTTAAAATTTGGGGGGAAAAACATTTTCCCAAAAAAAGGGCCCAAACCCGAGGGCCGGGCCCCCCAACCACTGTCAAAACCCTCTGTCTCCCCTCCCCTCCTCCCCACCACCAAGCGTTCCTCCGTCCCCAATGTCTTCGGGAAGTCATGATCAGGGATCAGCCCCCTTTTTCCCAGCCTCCAAGGGTCGCCCAAAGTACCCCCCGGGCACCCCCCGGGAAAACCCATCCTCCCCCTTTCCCTCCTTCCCCCCATTTAAAGACCTGCAGCCGAACAGGGGCCCCAGTCAAAGGAGCCAGCTTCTGTCTTCCGGGTTTTTGGGAAGCAGAAAAAACATTTTAAACCCCAAACCCCATCCCAAAAGAAAAGCCTGTTTGTCGGCAATTGCCGGCTTTTGGTTAAAAATTTGTTCCCTTTCCATCGGGTTTGGAAAACAGAGGGGTTCCCCCCAAAGCCCGGGCCCCTCGCCTGCCCCCAAAAAACCAAGCCAAAGCCGGAAATTTCTTTCCCCAAAAAAAAACCCGTCCCCCCCCGGGCCAGCCCCGTTTTCCTTTTCTAAAATTTCAAGCGCTTGTCTGCATCTGGGGTTTTAAAAAAGTCCATTAAACCCCCAAAAACATGGACTAGTAAGCAGGGCCCAAAGGGGCCCGTTTTATTCTGTAACACCCAAACGGGGTGAGCTGGTTGGATTCTTTTGGGGGTAAAGGGTGTCTCAGGCTCGGCGAAAACGCTCTTCAAAACCGAGGGATGGTGAAAAAGGCTTTTTCCCCCCCAAGGTCCTCTGGTGGCATAGGGCCCCCAGAAAAACCCTGGCCGGGTTTTGTTAAAAATAAATCTGTTTTGGAGACCATCCACCCCACAGGCCCAGGAGTGTGGCCCGGCCTAAGAAACGAAGACCCGAGCGCTGGTTGGGTCCCAAGGGGAACCTTGTGCCAGGAAGGGTTTTGGGGGGATAACGGGGAAAATCTGGGGGCCGCCCTTAAGATCGGTAGGCTGGAGCACACCCCTTGCCTGGACATGTCATAAACCTTTTTCGTCCAAAATTTCTAAAGCTCCCCGGGTCTGGACTTCCTGCTAAAGAAGGCCCCGGAAGGTTTGAGGTTCCCCTTTTCCCTCCCCCGGGTTCCCCCACCCTGCTTAATCCCCCCGGGCTGCGTTTCCCAAGCGTCAGCTCGGGCCCCCCCCGTAAACCGCTAAATTGTTGACGTGGCAACACGCTGGAATTCCACCCCCCCAACATGCTCCAGCGATTTGGCACACGCAATCCCTTTTACGCATAAAATTGTGTCACAGGGCCTAAACAAGCAGCGGTAGGGAAACCCGGGGTGTTTGGAGCCACCGAGGGGAGGCGGTGAAAGAGCTCTGCCCCAAAATTCCTTCCCAATTTTTGAAAAAAGCCCCCAAAAAAATGGGCCCATTTTGGCGGACAATCCCCCTTGTCAGCATGAGCTTGGGGTTTGATCTTAGTTCGGGGAAAACGATCTTTGGGGAAACCACTCTGAAACTTCCCGGTCCCGCCACGACGGGGGGAGGAAAGGCCAGACCAAATGCGGAAAGGGAACCCCTTTTTTCCCCGTCAAATCCAAAACCCCCCGCCCAGTTTCACAATTTCTTTCGGTCTTCAAAAGGAAAGTGGTTCGGGGCCCAAAGGGTAGTCCCAAAGGTGGCGAAATCAGCTCTCGGGGTGAAATCATTTGAGGAAGTCGGGGCCCGTTTTTAAAGGGCTGGGGCTGGAGGGCGCGGGGGGGGAAAGGAGGGTTTTCCCTAGACCCGATTTAAACCCGAGCCCCTTTGGCCCTTGGAAAGAGGTTGGGCCGCCCCAAAACCCCTTTTAGGGCCGGAAGGGAAGGGGAAAGGATGAGGAAAATCAGTTTGGCTAGTGCCCCTCGACCAAGGTTGGGAAATAAAAGGGTTTTCCATTCTTCACAAAAAGTGTTTTTGGATGCTCCTTTTTTCCTCCAAAAATGACCTCGCTTTTAAAGGCCCCACCCAAAATGAAAAACGGTTAATTGGGTGGCCCCCCTTTCCTGGCCCCCCGGGGTAAAAAAAACAAAAAATTCGGGAAATTTTTCCTTCCACCCACTCAAAAGAGTAAAAATGCAGGAAATGGAGCCCTTTGGGCTGATTGATCAACGGAGAATCGGGTTGCTTTCTGCTTCCGTTTTCCCCAAATGTCCGGTGGAACAACATCAGCAAAGGGGGACAGCATTTAGAGTGCCAAGTGGGGCGTAGCGGAAAGGCGGCGGGTAACGGGGGCAGAAGGGCCAAAATGGGTGTGACCTTTTGGGCAATTTTTAAAATTTACCCCTCCCAAACGCATGCAATGCCGGGGGCCCACAAAACCAAAACCAGAGATAAGTTTAAAATTTCATGGTGCCCCCTCATCTGCGTTTCAACCCCGGGATTTTTTTTGCATGTGTTCCGGCCCCAATTTAGATTTTGGGGTTTACCAAAAGGGAAACGAATGGCCCGAGCTGGCTCGTCACGCCAATAGAGGTGTTGTCCTGCCCCGCACCCAGCGTCATATCTGAGGGGGGAAACCCTTCGGGCAAAAACCGGAGGAGTCTTTAACAGAAAAAACCGTTTCCGGGTTTTCCAAAAATTTAAATGGGGATCGTTTGACTTTTAAATTCAAAAAATAAATTTCAGGCCATGGATCTCGGATAATTTTGGCCCCAATTGCCAAAAGGGTCACCGATTAGTTGCTGGTCTACTTAAACATTCTCTCCAAAAAAAAATGGTCCCTTTTTGAAAAAACTTATTTTTAAAATAAAATCATTTCTTACGAAATTTTTTATTCCCTTTTCCCCAACATTTCCCATTTTAAAGGGTTTTGCTGTAGGAGACTGTAAAAAGACCCCAAAGGTTTCATGAAAAAAACCATTTACTCACTTCATCTTTAGAATTTTTCCCCATTGTAAGGGGTTTTGAGGTCATGTTGCTGTGAGATCCCAGCTAAAATTTAAATTGGCCCTTTGGGAAACGGGAAATTGGGGGGTTTTCTAAGGGGCATTTTCCCCAAAATTTTTTTTAAATTGGGGTTTGAAAGTCAAAATTTTAATTTTTTGGGGTCTTTTTGGGTGTGAAAATAAAGCTTAAATTTTAGGGGTGTTTTGGGAAAACAGAAATGTGGCTTCTAAGTGGCATTTTCCCTCACAATTTTTAAAAACAGTGGCTGAAAAATTCCATTTTTATAATTTTTTGGGTCATGTTTGCTTTTTAAAAATGCAGCAATACTACAGGTCCTTTTTAAAAAAAAAATGTTGTTTTTTAACAACATTTTTCTTCACAATTGTCCAAAAGGGGCCCTAAAAGGGTCATGCTTTAAATTTTTTTGGGGGGGCATTTTTTTTTAAAAATGCACCCTTTACTACAGGCCCCTTTATAAAATAAGTTGTTTCATAACAGACATTTGTTTTTCACCAATTTGGGCAAGAGTGGCTCCAAAGGGGGTTTGGGGCTGTCAGAAACAGGAATAGGTAGGACACTGTTAATTGGGGAAAACTTGCCCAAAAAAAACCTTTTTTTGGGAAGTTTTCACATAGCTATCAATCCCTGTATTGAGACAACCCATTTAATAAATTAAAAAAAGGGAAAAAAAGACATGGGTGGGATTCCAATTTCCCTTTTTTTTAAAAAATTGGGTTTTTTAGAATTAAAACTACAAAAAACTTGCATGTTTCCCAAAAAAAACTCGTAAAAAAAAATTTCCCCTTTTAAATTTTACCCAAAGGGGGTTTTCAGGAAAACTTGAAACCGATTTTTTGGTTTTTCCGAGGACAAAGGAGTAGGAGCACGGACGAGAAAAAAAAGTTACAAAAGGGCCATTTCCCTTTCCCCGCACGTTAGTTAAAAATGAAAAAAAAGGGGAAAGCCAAGAAAAAAGGGGCCCCCCTGGGGGGTAACAGGAGCGGGTTTAAACCCCCAGTATTTTTCCCAAAATGAAGCCCCAATTGGTCCGCACCATTTTCGGGGGGGGAAGCGCTAAAAAAAAAACAGGATTGTCAATTCCAGGGTTTAAGTAAAAGGTGGTTTTCAAATCATACTGCCTTCCCGGCAATTTTTAAATTTTTGGGGTGATGCGGTTTAAGGGTCAGGCTTTTTGGGGACAAAGACAGGGATGTGGGGAAAGGTCTGTGACTTTTTTTTTTTTTTGGGTTTTTTTATAAACCCAAGTGTGTTTGGGCCCAAGAATGTAGCCTTTTCCATTTGGGCTGTTTTTGGGTGTTAAAATTTCCAGCTTCTTCAGCCCCGTTTGGTGTTTAAAAAATGAAGGTGTTGTTCCTCTCCCATAGAAATTTTTAAATTGGTTGGGGTTGTTTAATCTGTTATCGATCATCGAATTTTTTTATTGGTTATTCCGTCATCGACCACGACCCCCATGAACCCATAGCCCCAAAGTAAACGGCTCAACACTAATCCCCTATCATACTGGGGGAGCTTGTATCACTATCACTACGGGGGGTATATTTTTATTAAGGGGGGGTTTTATCTCTATAAGGACAGAGCCCGATTTTCATAAGTATAAATATATACATGTTTAAAGCTGACCCACAAGCTGATCAATAATTTCTCAGAACTGATTTTTCACTCTTGTGGGTCGCATTATTTAAAATAATAGTGGGCCCACAGAGCTTTACAAACAGTTTTCCAGTTATAAAATTCTGTTCCCCCCCATACTAAACCCCCAAATTTACACAGTATACACTTTATTGTTTTTTTTTTATTGTGGGGTTGTGGTTTTTAAACCCAACCCCCTCCATAACCCCGCCCCTAATAGCCCCCCCCCGCCCCCCCACTGGGGGGTGGAAAAAAATTTTCCCTGCATCCACCGGGCCTGGAGGGAAAAAGGTTGGGGGCCGCGCTGTACACGTGCCCAATTACGCCATTTGGGAAAATAAAAAAGCCCCAAAGGGGTTTACCCTATTTTGGGCCGGGTAGTTTATTTTTTGATTTTTTCACCATTTCCCTTAAAGAAAATAATTTTTCCCCGTCTAATACTTTTGGCTCATTTGTTTGATTTGCTTCTTTTTCTACTTTTAGGAATTGACGACATTTTAGGTCAAATCCCGAAGGGTTCAAAAACTTTCCAACTGCGCTGCGTGCTATAATTTGGGAACACCCCCTGTATGTCCCATTGCTCGTGAGGCGGGCACCGCACTGTCCTGCTCCTGTTTCCAAAAGTTGTTTGCCTTTTGGGTTTTTTGGGACATCGGGTCCCAATAATAGGAAAAAGGCCCCTTTATCAAAAAAGGGCCCGCTGCAAGACCCTGCCCCCCAATGTGAGATTAAAACTGCAGGGGCCAACGCCATCCCCGGCCCCGGCCCCCCTGCACCCGCGTTCCCCTTCCCGTAATGTGAACTGCTTACTCCAAAAAAAATTTGGGGGAAAACCTTTGGGTGAGCCTGCAGGTTTGGAAAAAAACCCCCTCCTTTTTTAAATTCCCAAATTTTTTTCTATATCGCCGTTACATGCCACAAACGTTTTCAGGAAATTTTAACCCCGCATTGGGGGCCCCCGTGCCCCTTAAAGGGTCAAAAAGTTAATTTTAATTTAAATTCCTATTCATTTTTTTTTTTTTTTTAGGTTATGGGGGTTTAAAAAAAGGGAAATCCCACAAAAAACACCCGGGAGAAACCCTAAAAACCCCCTTTAAAAAATTTTGTCCACCGCGTTTTTTGCCACTGAGCCTTTTGGGGCAAGCCGCTAAAGCCTCTCCAAAATTTGTTTATAGAAGGGGAAATAGTTTTTCTAGTCATGGGTGGCAAAAGGGTTTTGCAAATTTCCAAACTTCTTTTAAACCAACCAATTTTTAAAATTTTTTATTTCCCGGAATACGTCCCTTTTTTGTTTTTAAAGGGGGTTTATCTTGTTCCCTTTTTTTTTTGGGTTTTTACATTTTCCAATTACAAACAAAATGTAAAAAAGAGGGAAAAAAAAAAGCCCCCCCCCCCCAGAGCCCGAAAGAATTTGTATTTCCGTTAACAGAGATTTACTTGAAAAATTCAGGAGGGAAACATGGCTCTTTTTTCAAAAAAGAGGGTCCTTAAAGGTTTTTTCTCAGTACAGGCTTTCACAGACATGAGCTGTTTCTCTCTTACTGCATCAAATCCAGTAGGCGGGTTTTCCCTCAATGAAGACTGGTGACATCATCATTCTGTGTGAGCAGTGGAAGGGAGAGGATGTCACGGCTCTGCATACCTTCTGCAATGGTCACCTCCCTCCACAAGCTCCTTGTAACCAGAACACCTGTGTTGCTGTAAACCGTTATACATACAGCCTATGATGAAACAAATGTGTTATCAAGCAGGAGGTAGAGGGGGAGCAGAGTGTATAAGGCTGTGTTATATTGGTGGGCGAGAGCAGAGTGTATAAAGCTGTGTTATATGGGCGATGGAAGCAGACCGTATAAGGCTGTGTTATATGGTTGATGGGAGCAGACCATAAAAGACAATGATATATGGGTAATGGGAGCAGAGTGTATAAGGCTGTGTTATATGGGTGATGGGAGCAGAGTGTATAAGGCTGTGTTATATGGGTGATGGGAGCAGAGTGTATAAGGCTGTGTTATATGGGTGATGGGAGCAGAGTGTATAAGGCTGTGTTATATGGGTGATGGGAGCAGAGTGTATAAGGCTGTGTTATATGGGTGATGGGAGCAGAGTGTATAAGGCTGTGTTATATGGGTGATGGGAGCAGAGTGTATAAGGCTGTGTTATATGGGTGATGGGAGCAGAGTGTATAAGGCTGTGTTATATGGGTGATGGGAGCAGAGTGTACACGGCTTTGTTATATGCTTGGGGTAGCAGAGTGTATAATGCTGTGTTATATGGGTGATGGGAGCAGAGTGTATAAGGCTGTGTTATATGGTTGATGGGAGCAGAGTGTATAAGGCTGTGTTATATGGGTGATGGGAGCAGACTGTATACGGCTGTGTTATATGGGTGATGAGAGCAGACTGTATAAGGCTGTGTTATATGGGTGATGGGAGCAGACTGTATAAGGCTGTGTTATATGGGGTAGAGTGAATCTAGCAGCTAGAGACTCAGTAATTGCCCAGATTTTTCTCATAGGGCTGTCACTGGGAGGGAGTATAGAGAAGAGCTCAGGCAGCCTTTATTATACAGACACAGCCAGCACAGAAAGCTGAGGCAGCTAGTTTAACTTTCATTTTACACAGCTCAGAGGGGAGTAAGCACAGAGTACAGGCAGCTAATTACAGCGCTGGGGGCGTGTCCCAACAGGGCTGAATTAAATATCAGTCAGCTAGTCACCGCACAGGGGGCGTGGCCTGACCTCAGGTTTCAGATTTAGCTCTAGACACACGCAGATTAGCTCATAACTGCTATACTAAATGATTTAGGTAATGCAAACCAAAAGTGCTTATTTTTACTGTTCCCATTATAGATATTATCTTTGTAGTGAGAAATACCCTTTAAGTATGAAAACGTTTTAGCAGACATTTTAGATTTTTTTTCTATTTAAATAGATTACCATGGTGTTCCTAAATGTATCAGCATGATGTGCAACAAATTATTGCTTTTATTATTTGTTACATTGTTTTAAAGATTTTAGATCACTGTATTTTATTGTCTAAAAATCTCGCAAGAATGTGCTGTCAATCAATTATTTAAAGGGGTTGTCTCACTACAAGGATCGCTGCTTTTTATATTAAAGGACTTGCAATAACAAGTGACTTTGTAATATGTGTCCATTAACAGTGTCCTACTTATTCCTAGATATTTCCTCTTGTATGGGCTGCATCAGCTCCTCAGGTCGCCATAGCTACAGACCTGTTCAATCTCTCTTGATAGGCTGCCAGCACTGGTTGCTATAGCTACAGACCTGTTCCATCTCTCCTGATAGGCTGAAAGCGATGGTCGCTATAGCTACAGACCTGTGCAATCTCTCCTGATAGGCTGCCAGCGCTGGTTGCTATAGCTACAGACCTGGTTTCTCCTGCAGCTCCTCACTGCAGGTCATTAAACATTAAACATGCCCACGAATTCAAAAACGAAACCAAGAAAACAGGACTGAGCTAAGATGGAGTGAGACAACCCCTTTAAATTGAACGGTTAAACTGATCTCCCGATGAAGTAACGGTGCAGTCACAAAACGCGTCGAGTTTTGTTGTTTTTAATCAAGTGTATTTTTAGTTGGATTTTCGCCCCGCGCGCTCGCTCTCTCTCTCTCGGCCCCGCGCGCTCGCTCTCTCTCTCTCGGCCCCGCGCGCTCGCTCTCTCTCTCTCTCTCGGCCCCGCGCGCTCTCTCTCTTCTCTCTGGGCCCCCGCTCGCTCTCTCTCTTTTCGGCCCCGCTCGCTTCTCTCTCTCCGGGCCCGCGCGCTCTCTCTCTCTCTCTCGCCCCCGCGCGCTCTCTCTCTCTCTCGGCCACACGCGCTCTCTCTCTCTCTCCGCTCTCTCTCTCTCTCTCGGCCCCGCGCTCTCTCTCTCTCTCTCTCGGCCCCGCGCTCTCTCTCTCTCTCTCTCGGCCCCGCGCTCTCTCTCTCTCTCTCGGCCCCGCGCTCTCTCTCTCTCTCTCTCGGCCCCGCGCGCTCTCTCTCTCTCTCTCGGCCCCGCGCGCTCGCTCTCTCTCTGGCCCCGCGCGCTCGCTCTCTCTCTGGCCCCGCTCGGGGTCGCTCGCTCTCTGGCCCCGCGCGCTCGCTCGCTCTCTGGCCCGCTGCGCTCGCTCGCTCTCTGGCCCCGCTCGCGCTCGCTCGCTCTCTGGCCCCGCTCGCGCTCGCTCGCTCACTGGCCCCGCTCGCGCTCGCTCGCTCTCTGGCCCCGCTCGCTCGCGCCCCGCTCGCTCTCTGGCCCGCTCGCTCGCGCTCGCTCGCTCTCTGGCCCCGCTCGCTCGCTCTCTCTCTCTCTCTCTCGGCCCCGGGCGCTCAATCTATCTCCTTCCATACATGTGGAGCTGAGCCTGGGGTGGTCAGCGGTACCGTATGGCTGACCACCTGCTGCTGATGGCTGCGGCCGTCCGTCCTCTCCGGCAGGGCAGAGGTGGCGGCTGCAGGTTGTGTGTCGTAGCAGCGAGTTCCTGGCCATTGTGCGAGCGGCTCCAGACGTGCTTTGTCCTCAGTGGAGAGTCCTTGAAGAGACTTCTGGATCGTGTCCCTTCGCTCCGCGTCCTCATAAATACAGTTCTCCACCTAAGTGCTGTTATATATCTGTCATTCCGGGGATTCAGGATTGATGGCCGCCCAGATTATCCGGGAAGCTGTGACTTTGCAGACGGCGGCGGCTTGAGCGCTTCCTCCTGGATATTAATATTAATATCACTTTATTTTACTTTAATATTTCAATGATAAAGCAGACGGGCACAACGGCGGCCATTTGTCATCACAAACCGAATTGTTGCCCAACAGCGATTCAGCGGATTCCGAGTCATGGAAAGAAGTGAATAGCATAATGCCAACTCTCCGTTTTTGGCGGGGGGGTCCCGCTATTTGGGGGCCCTCCGCCCTCCCGGGGGGGTTTGGGATTCCTCCCCCGCCCGCAGGCGGCGGGGGTCCTTTAAATTACCGCGGGCAAGAGTAGCGCTGGTGCGCTACTTTGCGCCGCGGGACCGTCCTACAGGCGGGTGCAGCCGGCCGCAGCGGCCGCTCAACCCCCGCGGTCTCACTGTGCGGGGAGGAGGAGGAGGGATCGCTCCCTCCTCCCTCCTCTCCCTGTATGTACGGCGCCGGTGTGTGCGCCGTACATACAGGTCAACGGCGCAGGGGGAAGTGACGCGCGGCTGCAGGGGAAATGACCGCGGCTGCTCTCACTTCCCCTGCGCGCTGAAGGATCGGTCGGGAGCGGCCACGTGCAGGAGCTGGTAAGGTAAATGGATTTTATTATTTAATTTTTATTAGCTTTGGGGGCTCTACTGGCTAACAGAGAGGGCAACTACCTGGCAACAATGGGGGCACTTTCCCGGCAACAGAGGGGGCACTACCTGGCAACAGAGGGGGCACTACCTGGCAACAGAGGGGACATCTACCTGGCAAAAAATGGGGGCACTACCTGGTAACAGAAGGGGCACTACCCGGCAACAGAGGGGACACTACCTGGCTAACAGAGGGGGCACTACCTGGCAACAGGTGGGACTACCTGGCAACAGGGGGGGACATCTACTGGCAACAAAGGGGCACTACCTGGCTAACAGTGGGGGCACTACCTGGCAACGAGGGGGCACTACCTGGAAACAGAGGGGGCATCGACCTGGCAAACAGATGGGGGCACTACCTGGCAACAGAGGGGACACTACCTGGCTAACAGAGGGGACACTACCTGGCTAACAGAGGGGACACTACCTGGCTAACAGAGGGGACACTCCCTGGTTTACAGAGGGGGCACTACCTGGCACCAGAGCGGGCACGACCCGGCAACAGAGGGGGCACTACCTGGCAACAGAGGGGGCATTTACCTGGCAACAGAGGGGGCATCTCCCTGGCAAACAGAGGGGGGGCACTACCTGGTAACAGATGGCACTACCTGGCTAACAGATGGGGCACAACCTGGCAACAGAGGGGACATCTACTGGCAAAAAATGGGGGCACTCCCTGGCAAACGATGGGGCACGACCTGGCAAACAGATGGGGCACCTCCCTGGCTGACAATGGGGGCACCTACCTGGCTAACCAATGGGGGCACCTCCCTGGCTAACAATGGGGGGCACCTACCCGGCTAACAATGGGGGGCACCTACCTGGCTAACAAAGGGGGGCATCTACCTGGCTACAAATTTGGCTCTACCTGGCTACACTGGGGGATCTACTTGGCTACAAGGGGGCATCTCCCGGCTCTGTAAGGGGCATACCTGGTTATGGGGGGCTACTCCCTGGCTATAAGGGCATCTCCCTGGCGTACGTCCAAACCCGTTATGCAGTTAGGTGGAGTGGGTGTGGCTTTTTTGAAGGGGCGTGGCATACCAACAAGATGGGCGTGTCCTGCTTTTTCATTTTCGAAAGTTGGCAACTATGGTGAATAGATGATGCTCGGCCGGGGAGCTGCGCCGGCGCCGTCGGGTTACCATCACCTGCCGTTCACTCTGCTCGCTGTTCGCCGCTTTCCAGCTCTGTCGGATCTCAGCCTCGTTTAACCCCTTAAAGGGGTCGTCTCACTCCAGGGATCGCTACTTTTTATGTTAAAGATCTTGCAAGAACAAGTCACTTTGCAGTATATGTCCATTAAAGTGCCCTACCTATTCCTAGATATCCCCTCTTGTATGGGCTGCATCAGTTCCTCATGAGAGTACGATCTCTCATGATAGGCTGCTGCTAGCACTGGTTGCTATAGCTACAGACCTGTTCAATCTCTCATGATAGGCTGCCATCACTGGTTGCTATAGCTACAGACCTGTTCAATCTCTTCTGATAGGCTGCCAGCACTGGTTGCTATAGCTACAGACCTGTTCAATCTCTCCTGATAGGCTGCCAGCACCGGTTGTTATAGCTACAGACCTGTTCAATCTGTCATGATAGGCTGCCAGCACTGGTTGCTATAGATACAGACCTGGCTTCTACTGCAGCCTAGTGGAAGCCAGTAAATGGCCCAGTAAATGACAACCCCGATCAAACCGAGGCACCGTTTCGCATTGATTTAGTCGCTGCGGTGTCTAAGGGGATAAACAGTGCGGGATGGCACCGGCGCCCTCCCGCATCCGAACTGCCGGGCGTCAGCTGGAATTAACAGCTAAAACCCCGTGGCTGTGTAGCGACTGAGGAGCTGATGCAGCCCATACAAGAGGGGATATCTAGGAATAGGTAGGACACTGGTAATGGACACATATTGCAAAGTGACTTGTTTCTGCAAAATCCTGTAGTGAGACGACCCCTTTAACACAGCAGCTGAAAGCCTTGTGATTTAGCTACTTCCGGCCCCAGGCAAATTTCAAAAGTAGAAAATGTTTGGAATTTTTTTGACGGTACCAAAACAAAAACAGAAACCTACATGTTTGGTATTGCCGGCTTATATAAAACCTGAAGAATACAGAGAACACATCATTTTATACCTCTTAGAATTTTTTTGCGGTTTCTCAGTATATTCTATGGGATATGAATAACATCAATAGAAAGTCCATCTCGCCCCGCAAAATAAAACCCCTCAGGTTTTTAAAAAAAATGTGGGAAGGGGAAAAACGAACGTGAAAAAAAAATAAAAAAAAGGCCTCGAGGTTAAATGGGTTTCGCAACGAGTGGGGAACACGTCCGCCACTCGCAGCGCCAGCCGGAGAGTCGGTTGCGCTTTCGCACGACTCTCCATTCTAGTCTCTGGGATTTCCGAGTACAGCCAAGCGGTGCGTTCGGCTCTGCTCAGAACACCCATAGAGCAGAATGGAGAGTCGTGCGCAAGGCGGGCCAACTCTCCAGTCTGCACGGAAGGGGTTCAGGGGCCCGTTCCGAGATAGGTGCGGGCCCCAAAGTTGGGACCCGCACCTATCAGGACAATGATGGCTTTCCCTAACGATATGCCTTCATTGTCCAGGGTGGCAAAACCCCCTTTAACCCCTTCCTGCGGACGGTATAATAATATGGCTCAAAATTTTTTTCTGCTCTTTCCCTTTTGAAAGCCATAACTTTTTTTTTTTCCACCTACAAAGAAATGGGGGCTTTTATTTTGCGGGAAAAGTTGTACTTTCTAGTGGTGTTTTTTTATTTACTATAGAGTATACTGGGGAAACAGCAAAAAAATTTAAGTGGGGCAAAATGTGAAAAAAAAACGTACTTGCGCCCGGGTTTGAGGAGGTTTGTTTTTTAGCATTTTATTCTTTGGTAAAAAGGATGTTTCTCTGTACTCTACAGGTTGATATGAACCCGGCAATACCAAACATGTAGGGTTTCGTTTAGTTTGGTTACCGTAAAAAAAATTCCAAATTTTTTTCTTGAAATTTGCGCTGCGGCGCCATTTTGTGGGACCAATAACTTTTTTTTTACTAACACCTACGGACGCATTAGCGTACTTTTTTTTTTTTTTTTTTCACATTTAATTTACTTTTTATTAAGTTATTCAATTTTTTGGTTTAAAACCCCCAAAAATATGCATTGGGGAAAAAAAAAACTCAGAAAAAGGCTTTCAACAAAAAAGGAAAAAAGTTAGGCCTAAAAACGGCCAAAAAGTATACAACAAAATTAAATATATATATATAAGGTTATAATATATCATAGCTATATTGTTGATACTGATTTCACAGTGCAATGAAACAATATATACCCTGAGAATTGACAAAATAAAAATAAAAAAGGGGATGGGGGGGGAAAGGGGGAGACAGGAAAGAGGGGAAAGGGATTGCGGACGAGGACAGAACCCGGCGTCCCACACCCCAAACAGACGAGACACCAGAATAAGATGTTGTAGTGCAACTGCGAGTAGTTTTTTTGTGATTCAAAAGCAAAGTGATATGTGTAACTTTTTTATTATTTTATTGTTTTTATTTGTAAAATGGGGAAAGATGGGTGATTTGAACTTAATTATTTTTTTTTGTACTTTAAAACTTTTTTTTTTTTTACTTTAACATTTAGTCCCCCTATGGTGCTTGACCACTAGGGGGCGCGATCATTAATAATAATAATAATAATAATAATATCTTTATTTCTATAGCGCCAACATATTCCGCAGCACTTTACAAATTCAAGGGTAAACGTACAGTCATTACACATTAAAAGTACTTACAAATGAGACACAAGGTGTGAGGGCCCTGCTCGTGAGAGCTTACAATCTATTAGGGTGTATGGGTGAAACATACGGTAAGAAGTGCCAAGTTTACAATGGTCCAGCCATGTTTCATAAATAGGGGGTGGTTTACATGAAAAATGGATGAACCTGCCCCCCAGACTGTACATCTATATACAGATAAGTGCCTGTGAGGGCCCAAGTGCAGGGAGTGACAGATGTGTGTGATAGCAGTTAGGGATCTTGGTGGGCCAGACCGAGAAGATGTATTTTCAGGGCCTTTTAAACTAGAGTTCTGAGTGTGGCCTGATCGCGCGGTAGCATATTCCAGAGAATTGGTGCCGCACGTGTGAAATCTTGTAGGCGGGCATGGGAGGTTCGATGATTGAGGATGTAGTCTGATATCATCAGCAGAGCGGAGAGCACGGTAGGGCGGTAGACAGAGGACTAGGGAGGAGATGTAGGGAGGAGCAGCGCTGTGGAGAGCTTTATGGGTGAGAGTGCTGAGTTTATACTGTATCCTGTACTGGATGGGCAACCAGTGCAGTGACTGACACAGGGTAGAGGCATCAGTATAGGGGTGGGGAGAAAGACAAGCCTGGCTGCTGCATTCGGGAAACAATTGGGGGGGGAAAGAGTTTTGCAGAGGGGGAGACCGATAAGCGGGAGTTGCAGTAGTCAAGACGAGAAAGAAAAGGGCAGTAATGAAGTTTGAGTCAATGCATTAAGGTTTTACAAAGAGGGGTCCCTTTGCGGACGGAAGTGGGGCAAAGAGGAACATGGCAGCGATCAGACCTTCACAAGGCTCCCCGCTGCCATGTTAGCCCGTTGGGACTCGGCGATCTCACCGCTGATGTCCCGATCGGGCTGAAGAACGTTGCACGGCTTTTCAGTCATTCAGACGTCGCGGCCACCTTTGCCGCGGCGCCTGATGGGTTAAACAGCCTGCGCTGAAACCGCCGGCTTTTTTCCGCGGTTTGTGGATCCCCTCTTCGCACCCGCATAGTCATGTTCCCCCCCAAAGCCGGGAGGAGAGCGAACATGTTCTAAGTTTCTTTTACGCTGGCAGTGTCAAAATCCATCCAGCGGAAAATCCCATTGCATTGGGGACTGCGGAACGGCTTTTCCATTGAAGTCTATGGGCGAGCATTGCTTGTCGGTTTTCAACCCCAAAGCGTCTGAAAAACCGACAAATAACCTGTGCCCTGGGGACATGGCCTAAAAGCCCAGCCATGATTGACAGCCAGGGTCCCACTATATTGATAGGAATGGGCGTAACATCTAATTTTTTTTTTTTTTGCACCTCCCTCCACCCCACAAAATAAGTAAATGCAATTATAGCAGTAACAGAAGTGAAATAATTCTAAGTTCCCACCACTCTACGATTACAACATGCAACTTATATGAAGAGAAAAACTTTTTTTTGCAAATTTTTGTCGAATCGAAAATAGACGTTTGAGCAACACTCGTCCTTGAAGGGGTTTTCCCATCAGGTTGTTTCACAGAGACCCCGGGGCCACACTGCAAAGATTGTGCAAGAATGGGGAGCATGAGGGAGACGTTCATGGTGGATTTAATTTAAATTTTTTGTTTTGCTGGGGGGGTTTTATAAAAAGGGTAAATGAGGTAGTACGAAAAGGGAGTACCTACGTTATAGGGAATATAGAAACCTGGGGAGTTGATCCCTTTTTAAAGGGGAGGGTTTCCCTCCTTTCTTTTTTATGGCTGCTCTTAACCCGGCTTCAGCGCCACTTCTTTTTGGTGTGGGCGGTTCACAGCTTAGGCCCCATTTCCCCTTTCGGGGTGTGGCATTTACGTTTCAGGCCCCCACCCCCTTTTCAGGCTGTGGAAGTTTAAGCTTCGGGCCCCATTTCCCTTTCAGGCTGGGGGCAGTTTACAGTTCAGGCTCACGCCCCTTCAGGCTGTGGGGGTTTTTCAGTTCAGGTCACGCTTCCCTTTCGGGCTGTGGGCGGTTCTACGATTCGGCCCCCATTCTGTTCGGGCTGTGGGAGTTTAAAGTTGGGTTTCCCCATTCCCTGTTAGGTGTGGGAGGTTTACAGCTTAGGCCACGTTCCTTCGGTGGCGCGTCTACAGCTTCGGCTACGCTTCTGTTCGCCTGTACGGTTCGCAGTTTCAGACTTCCACTTCCTTTTTGTGGTGGTTCAAAAGCTTCAGGCTAGCTTGGGTTTTGGGCTGTGGTGGTTCATACGGAAAAATTTTCATTTTTTTTTCCCCTTGCTTAGGCTGTTAGAGGGGCATGGTAATTTAACACCATGGCAGAAGGTAACAGAGATCTAAGGTGGTGAAGTTTCCCCATGAGAAACAAAAACAAGCTCCCGTTGCGAAAAGCCCCAGTAGGGGTGAATCCCCACCCCGGCCCAAAGCTAGAGCATGGAAGTTTTGGTACAAAATGGGAAAAAAAGATCTGCTCTGTGTCCAAAAAAAGCAAATCAGAACGCAATGTGTTGGTAATAGTCTTTTTTTACCTTTGTTTAATGTTGATCAATTTGGTGCGAATTACTCTTTTAAGTAGTGTCGAATTGGAGGGTTGGCCCCATATGTAGTTGTTTTGGGGGGCCATCCACAACTGTATTTTGCTCCCCCCTCCTCTTCCAGTAGGTGAGCCATTGCCATTTTGTGTCCAGAAAAAAAAGGGGTATGACGTCCTCATGCAGCCATAAGGGATAGGGAGCAAACTTTCCTTCCCAAGGGTAATGTAACACTTACTAAAAGCCGTTATGTCTGTTTTCTCTCTCTTGTGTTCTCTTTTTCCCATTTTGCACCCCCAAATTTGATTTCTTGGGAGCAGCTATAACCTGATCTCCCAGTGTTGTTAATCATCCATCTTCAGGTTTGTCTCTTTGAAGAAGGATAATAACACCCCAATTTCAGTTGAGTGACAGTGGGGAGGGGAGGAGAGAAGTTTTGTGGATGACAAAGTTTCTAACACTGAAAGCTCGTGGTCAGTCGGACCTACAGATGCTGCAGCATCTTAAAAAAAAAAAAAAAAGTGGTGACATGTTCCGTATTGATACCACCCCCCCCCCCCCCCCTGCAATGAGATTGTATGGTGCCAAGTGGTTATCATGTAGCCTGGGTCTAAAAAAACCCCTCTATAATGCATGTTACATCCTTTTTACCATTGCCAAATTTTGGGTGTAATGGGGGGCCCTATATTGCATACGCCAACATACAGGTTGTAAAGTGCTTACCGCTCCCACTCTTTAGACCATCTCGGCGTGTTTGCCTTGGAGGGTGCTCAGAGCCGGCCGCGCACTTCTCATCTGTTGCAATCTTGAATGTTTAAAGAAAACGATTCGGCTCCATCCGCATAAAAGGCGACAAAGCTTTATAGTAGAATCGATAAAAATAGGTGCACGCTTGCAAACGCGTTTCAGGTCGGCTAGCAGTCCTTGGTCACAGCAACATATAGGAGAGCCATCCTCTTACACCATTCTGCAATATATTAATATTGTAGAACAGTGTATAAGGATCACGCCCCTTGGTGGTCAAGTACATTAGGGGGCTGCAAGTAAACAAAAAAAAAAAAAGTTTTAAAAATAAAATTCAAAGGTTCAAATCCTCCTTCCCAATTTTGCCGGCGGTGTCAAAAACCGTGGACTGCTGCATGGATTTGCTATTTAAATCAATGTAAGAGTTTGACAGTCAGTTTACGGATGTTTTTCAAATCCGAAAACCGTCTTTAAAACCGACTAAAAACTGTAAGGGGCCATTCACAGGCTTATTTCGGGGCGGATTGCAGCCCTACTGGCTGCAATACGGGGGGAACGGCCCGCCCTTACGGGAAAACCTAGTTTATAGAGAAAGTGGATTCCACTCCCTCCCCCCTCGGGGAATCCCGGGGGGAAAAATGACATGCAATTTATTCCGGGGGAATAAGCGCCGTGGGATAAAAGGGTCTATGGGGCGGGGCCGAGCCCCAAAATTAAATAAGTTGATCCGGTTAGTTCGATGCAGTGCAAAGAGCAAGAGAATTGGGGCCCGGAGTGTACTGCTCCAATCTTCAGACATACGGCATGTAAATTTATGCATGGGGCAGGCCAAACGCTGCCCCAGGGGGGAAGATCCCCTCCCAGGGGAAAAAGATTTCAGAAAAAAGTTTCACCCGCTTTCAAAGAAGTAGAAAAGGTTTAACCTTCCTCAAAAGGACTGGGTGAGGGAAATTCCTTTTTTCCCCGCATTGTTAGAGATGTTGCCCCCGTGGTACCGCTTTGCCCCCCAAACCCCAAATTAGTGTGAGAGGCGTTCTTAGCCTGGGAAAAAAAGATCAGATGTGAGGTCACGTATCAGGTCTGATGGAGGCGATACTTTTTCTCAGAACAAAATTTGAGACCCCCAAATGTTCCGCAGTGGTTTGCATATTTAAATTTTTTTGTGTCCTAAAATCTTGTCCCAAAAAATATATTTTACATGACAACAAAAAGGGAACATGGGTTTTAATTTGTGCCCTTTTAGGCTCCATTTTCTCCCCCATCAGCTTTGCATGAGGCTACTGTAATTTTTATACAGTCATTTACCTATCTTATACATAAATTTGACCTGCAAGTATTTAGCATCTGTTTAGTTTGCAATTCTTTCTGTAATGATTGTTACTGTTTTGCCCCCAAAAAACAAAATTTTAAAATTTTTATTATTTTGTTGTTTTTGGGAAACCCAACTTTGTTTTTCAATACTGCCGAATCCTTTTGGGGCTCTGGATAGATTCAAGACATTTGACCAAAACTGATCCAGGTTTTTACACACCCCAATGTTGGTGCGATGGATTGGATACAAATACGCTTTTTTTTTAAAACTCTCCCACAAGTGTTCAAAAGATCAAAACATTGTTCCCGTTTTGCTTGCCCCTTGTCGTTCTCCCTAAATAGCTTGATTATTGTTTTAAAAGGTGATAAACCCCTGATGTTAGCATTTTACTACAGAAAAGTTATCCTTTAACATGCGCCTGTTGGGGGAGTCGGAGTCGGGGCTTCGGCTTGCCGACTCTACAGCCCTGGTGTGAACCTCGCCTAAAAGTCCAAAAAATACAAGTAGAAATGTGTCTTTTGGTAAACACATTTAAAATAAATAAATAACAATGCAAAACTTTTGCAATTTTTGGTCATTTTGCGACCCCCAAAAATCAGAATAAAAAGTGATAAAAAGTCCCTTTTCCCCGAAAAGGTACCAGAAAAAAACCCAATTTTCCCTGAAAAAAAAAATCGACCCCCTCTAATTCTGAGATTCTTTTTTTTTTTTTTTTTTTTATTTTTAAAGAACAAAAACTGTCAAATAAATTGGTATCATCGGACTCGTTCTGATCCAGACGTCATTTCTATAGAACAGTGAACTTCGTAAAGACGCAGCCACCACAGAAACGGCCAATTGTTTTTTCTTTTTCAATTTTTATTATTTTTTTTTTTTACTTTTTGGGGTTTCCTAGTACATTACAGGTTACAGTCAATGACAACGTTAAAAAAAAGCCCTTTTGGCCCCCGCAATAACAACCTGTAGAAGAAGAATAAAAATTTAGGTCCCGGAAGACGAGGAGGTAAAAAAAAAAAACCAAAAGCGACAAAAACATGAAATCCCTGCGGAGCTAAGTGTCGAAAGGTAAAAGGATTGATCTAAATTTTTAGCATATTTTTATGTTCTGCAAGTGATGAAAGGTAGATTAAAAAGAAAAAAAAAATTAACAAATAATCACATCACAACAAAGTATCCGTCCCCCTTTGATTTCTTTCATCAAGGCGAGCGAACCCGTCCGACCCCCGACCTGCCGGTCTTGTTTGTTTTCCTGGAGCCCCCCGCCCCCGTGTCATTTTTATGCGTTTGAAAATGTAAATTTTATTTTTTTTTTTATTTTATTTTCGCTTTGTTTGTTTATTTTTTTAATTTCCATTAATGGCCCTTCCCAAATCCCCCAACCGACAAGCCGGCGGATGAAAGTCAGATCTTTAATTGTGGTACAAAGCGATGTAATCATTTGTAATTGAATCGTCAGAAATGCAAATGTTATCTGCTTGACATTTCCCGTCTTTTTTAATTATCTTTTATTAAAGTCGGGAGCTTTTTTTTTTTTAACAAAGGGAAAGCTTTACAATTAGACCCCGGTTTGTTACGCGCGGTGACATTTACCTGTAATCGCCTCTTCTGCGAGACCTTGATGTTTAATTATTGTTTTTCTCTGCCCCCTCCAGGGATTTCATCGGATAACGTGTGTTTGAACAGTGACCCGGCGACGGGCGGAGAATGCAGAAGCAGGTGAGCGAGGGCTCGCGCCGCCGCCGCCGCCACTACCTCGCGTTTGTTTAATGACAGAAGGTATTAGGAGGGAAACCCCGCGCCGAAAATTTGTCCCCCAAAGGGTGGATTTTTTTTTTGGTTTTCCGTATTTACCCAACAGGGTTTTTCCCCGCAGATCTCTCTGCCTGGGGGAAGGGGGACGGTCAAAATTGACTTTAATTAACAGTAAGTGGCTTTATTGCAGAGACTTCATGGCAGCGGTTGAAGTAATTGAATCGGTCAGCCGCACTGAAAACTTCCTCTCTTATTTTGAGCTGGTTTCCCCCGCTGGCCCACTTTGGCTCCCGTTTATTTAAAGGGGTTATCTCATACATGTTCGTCCACCTCAGTCCTGTTTTTTTGGGGTTATTTTGAATCGGGCATTTACGGCTTCCATAGGGAATAGAAGCCCCTCTGTAGCTATAGCAACCATCCTTGTAGTGAGACAACCCTTTTAATTGATAAGTCCACTCGGCCGTACTTGGAACTACTGTTGATTTTAAAGGGGTTGTCTCATACATTGATTAATCTACCCAGTCCCGTTTTGTGGTTTTTCCTTTTAATTTAGGGGGTGTTTACTGGTTCCATAGGTGCGAAAGCCCAAGTCTGTAGCTATAAACCAGTACTGGCAGCCCTTCTGGGAGGACAATCGTATATAGCAAAGCGTGGCATCTATCTGAGAGATTGCAAGGTCTGTAGCTACAGCAATCGGTGCTGGTAGCCTATCTAAAGGGGTTTACAGGTCGTAGCTAAGCAACCAGTGTGAAACCTATATGAGAAATTGACGGGCTGAGCTTTAAAACCAGTGGGGAGCCTATAATAAGAGATTGCCAGGTCTGTGCAAAGCAACCTGCGGCAGTCTATCAGAGGAGGGGAACGGGTCGTAGCTATAGCGACCTGGGAGTGAGCACCCCTATAAAGGGGGGATATCCAGAATGGGTAGGACATGTTTATGGACACATGTTAAAAGTGCTTTAATGGTAAGTCCCCACTAAATTCCTTCAAAAAAGAAACTTTGGGGTCGTTTCAAAAAAGGTGGGGGCTTAAAGTGGTGCCCTCAACTATCAGAAAAAGTTGGCATATCTTATCTATGTACCATCAATGTCTATAGTGAGACAATCCCTTAAATTTGGCTTTAGAGTAGGGAGAGACTGGCTCCTATGATGTCTCCCATATGCTATGCAAAAAACAACGTTCCCTTATCGTACCATTTGAAAAGCAGCAGTGGGGCATTTTAAAAGCGTATAGCGTGTAGTGTGACCGGCCTGGGGGGATATAACACTTACAGAAGCAGCAGCAGATGGAGGACATTATGAGCAGTATGAGCAGTGAGCGTGAAACCCGACTGGGGGGATATAACACTTCTAGAAGCGCAGCAGATGGGGGCATTATAGAGCGACTGGCAGTGTAGTGTGACCCAGCACTGGGGGAGTATAACATTTTAAAGCAGCAGCATGGAGGAATTATAGGCAGGTAGCTGTGACTCCCGCATGGGGAGATATAAACTTACTAGAAGCAGCGCGGAGGGCTTATAGACAGAGAGCATGTAGCTGTGACTCAAGAGGGGGGATATAAAAAACTTACTAGAAGCAGCAGCTGGAGGCTTTTAGACAGTATGACAGTGTGCTGTACCCGCCTGGGGGGGATTAACACTT
>JAODAL010014848.1:0-85963 GCA_025379985.1 Phyllomedusa bahiana | reverse complement strand
TTGGTTTTCCACAACATGGATAAGCGACAGAACTTCTGTCAGGGACTGTTGTACCATACTTTTTTTATTATGTGCTTCAGCAAGTTATACAGTTAAAAAATTGGTATGCCAATGCATACCAATCCAGCGTATGTCAAAAGACTTATTTGGCAAATGTTGGGTTCATGGTGCACTGTGGACATGTTTGGAGTATGTGCCAGGAGCTTTTCCAGTTCACATGTCAATTGTAATTAGAAAACAAAGGAAGAAATTCATAAAGACTGAGGGCCAAGATGAAAATATCCGTAGAGCAAGATATGCCAAATGTATTTAGAGGTGTATGCCTATAAATACATTTGGCGTATCTTTCAGAACTTGAAAGTGAAATATATGCCAGCTGAAAGCTAGCAAAGATTTCAGCAATAATTTAGTCATTTATGCCAAAAGTGTTGTGCTGCTGGAAGCCATGCCCCTACTCCTACATCCAATCCTTTTTTTTTTTTTTTTTAAGAAAAGTGCAGTGTAAAACCACTGAAAAGCCTCGCAAACATGAAAGCTGGTGTACATGAATTCATAAATTGTTATGTGAGTGAACATAGCCTTATATGATAATCAGACGCATAATTAATTTTGGTGTCATTTTAAATTGTTATGTGGCAAATTGAAAATGATAGAATGAGTCTTGGGTTAGACCTCATGTTTTTCAATGGAAGTTTTAATAATGCAACTGTACGCGATCAAAGTCACCACTTAGCTCTGTTCTTATTTGCAGGGCATTAACTTTAAAAAGGCCTGTAGCCATTCCGACATGTCTATTTTTGTGTTTCCTGTGAAATATCAATTCTGGAGCATCTTCTCTTATAACTCTGTGTTGTGCTGCTCCTCTGTTATTTCTTTTAGAAATGTATTATTGAATCTGTCAACTGGGTGTCACCCTTGCCAATTTTCAAAGGGTTGCGTCCCAATTGGAAACACCCAGCTGACAGATTCAGTAATACATTTCTAGAAGCAATATCAGAGGAAAAGCACAAAACACAGTTTTAAGTGATGATGCTCCTCAATTGTTGTTTTACATGAAACACAAGTATTGAAAACTAAAAGATGCCTATACACCGCTAATGGCTTTTGTCTGAATGAAACGTCTCTGATGGTGGCTTTCCTCTATAAATAATAACCACACCATCTGGTGGGTGGAGCACATGAATAGTAGATATAATTGGGCATTCCTACTGAAATCAACAGGTTTGTGCAACTATTTTAAGATGTAACTCAGAAAAAAAAATTCAGAAGTAGTTTTTGTTCTGTGAGAAGAAATAATCCAAATAGGTTTAGAAGAGAAACAATAAAACTGTAAACTATATTTAGTAGGCTATGTGTAGTACACGGTCTCTATGTTCCTTTGCTGATTTTGGTAAAACAAAAATGCAAAAGCTTTAAAAATACTGTTGCATCACTACTTTCAGCAACTATTCTTACATTAAAGGGTTGTCTAATCTAGCTGTGTTTACTCTTCCTCAGACTCCCACTTTCTGGGGGCGGATCTACAGAAGTGAGTGATATCTAATCTTTAATAACTAAGCCTGTTACAGGGGAGTTGTGAAAAACTAGGACATTGCCCAAGCAAGGTGTCTGGCTATAAATGTGAGCTAGCAGAGCTGTATGTCCCGAGTAATTCTGTTATCTTTGATGTAATAACACATAAACATGTTCTACAGACTTGACAGGATGGTAGAAAGCTGCTCCCAGGTCAATAACTCTAAGGCTATGTTCACACGGCTGATTTTGGGATGGATTTCGTTTCGTATTGCGCGCCGTACTGCGCTGTAATGTGGCCGAAATCCGTCCCAGACATTATGCTAATCAACAGTTCTCATAGAGAACTATGGATTCCGTCTCCTCTTCCCGCTCGCGAAATACGGCGAGCGGGGAGAAAGTGACATGCACATTATCCCGGCGGGATATGCGCCGTGGATAATGAAAGTGTATGGGGCTGGCGGGCTGCCGCTCCCGTACACACGCCGTAATTGTGGGCGTAATCCGTCCCGCAATTACGGCGTGAATCAGCCGTGTGAACCCTGCCTAAGGGTATGTTCACACGGCGTGTTGGGCCCATCTGAACATATGCTTTTGGATGTGTGTTTGGGTCCTTCTAGACATCTAACAATGAGCAGTGTGTTTAACACTGCCGGCAAGACGTTCATTGCGTCTTTCGGATCCGTTCCAAGAATTGACATGTCAATTCTTGGAGCGAAAGACGCAGCAGGAGCCCTATAATAAAGTATAGGGTACAATCCTGCTGCATCCAAGATGGATCCAAAAACGCAGCTCTGTGTTGGATCCGGTCAACACTACGTTTTTGGATGCAATTTTAGGATCCAACACGGACCCGAAATCATATCCAAAAACGCCATGTCAACATAACCTTGGGATTCAAGTTTTTCTCAGTAGAAAGATAAGGACAGAGACTGAGAAGCAAACTCGTTTCTGCTGATAATACATAGCTGGGAGAGAGGTCACCAACCCAGCAACTGCAAGAGTAGAGAGGGGTGGTCGGTAACTAAAGAAGCTTGTGTAAACAAGCAGGAGATAAAAACTGTGCTAACTCTGAAATAAAGCAAAGTTTGGAACAGCAATGTAATTGGTAATAATCATTATTTCTCTACATGTTTAAAACTAAACAAGGAGATGGAAATACCCTTTTCATAATGTATTGGAGACTGCCTGATACATTTTTTGCAACTGGCCATTTTAGTAGGCAGGGTGTCAATGAATTTGGGCAACAAGCCCCATCTCGAGAAGATGACATGAGGGAATTAAAATGGTTCTATTGGAGATTTGAGTCCTTACAGACATAGCCTATACTGGTTTTAGTTTGTGCATAACCACATTGAGTTTTTATTTCTTCTTTCTACAAAGTAGTAGGAAGGATTGGTTTTGTATTTTTCACTAACATTTTGGAGTGCAAATAATTTATTATTAACATATTTATTTTTTAAGGGTGTGGAATAAATGAAATTGTGTGAAGAATAATATTAACAGCATAGGTAACTAATTATAATTAACAAATGGAAGCCCATAGTATGTAAAATATGTAAGGTTGTGAGGCTTTATATGAACAACGGTCAATTTCTCAACTGGGAGCGACGCATTGTGCATGCTTTGCCTTGGTAGATAACACTGTCTGTCCCATCTTCGTGCATAGGGTCTTAAGGCTCTGTTAGGCTATGTTCACACGGCAGTAATTGCGGGACGTACTTCGCCCGCAATTACGCCGTGTGCTCGGGAGCGGGGCTGGCAGCATGCCGGCCCTATAGACATTCATTATTCTTGGCGCATATACGCCGTGAATAATTGACATGTCACTTCTCTCCCCGCTCGCTGTATTCTGTTAGGGGGGAGAGGAGACGTAATCCATAGTTCTCTATGAGAACTGTGGATTACCGTAATGACTGGGACGTATCTCGCCCCGTAGTTAGCGTAGTACGGCGCGAAATACGGGATGAAATATGTCCCAGTTTTAGCCGTGTGAACATTGCCTTATAATCTTTGATAGAGACTGTATTAGGAGCAAGGCCGGGATGATGGGTAAGCGAACGCCTAGGGTGCCTACATCTGCCTGTCACTAGAGGGCGCAGGTATGGAGCCGGCTCAGGAGATGAGCCGGTTCCATACATAGCAGGTGTCGGCTGTTAGTCACAGCCGCCACCTTCACAGAGCAGGAGGGACAGGGGTGTACCTTCGCCCCCTGCTCCCTCCCAGCGACAATGGGAGGAAAAGGGGGTCACGTTACACTCTCCTCACCTTCCTGTTCTCGTCTGACAGCTTCTTGTCACATGACAGGAATCTGCCAGAACAGTGTGCGTTGGAGAGAGTGGGCGGAGCTTCAGCTCCCTCTCCCTAGCACTGAGTGCGGAAGTAAGAAGATGGGCAGCCCTCCTGACTAGTGAGTGTTCACTAAGTGGGAGAGGAAGTGGTGCAGGAGGGAGGGAGGGAGGAACTGGTGCAGGGGGGAGGGAGGAGGAACTGGTGCAGGAGGGAGGGAGGAACTGGGGCAGGAGGGAGGGAGGGAGGAACTGATGCAGGAGGGAGGGAGGGAGGAACTGATGCAGGAGGGGAGGGAGGGAGGAACTGATGCAGAAGGGAGGGAGGAACTGATGCAGGAGGGAGGGAGAGGAATTAGTGCAGGAGGGGCACCATTTTTTGAGAGGGAGAGGGGCGCCATTGGCCATACTTGCCTAGGGCACCAAAATACCTTGTCCCGGCCCCGATAGGAGCCTATGTCACAAATTCTGTCAGACTTGAAGGGGTTGTCTCACTACAAGGATTGCTTTTTATGTTAAAGATCTTGCAAAAACAGGCAACTTGGCAATATGTGTCCATTAACAGTGTCCTACTTTATCCTAGATATCCCTTCTTCTATGGCCTCTATCAGCTCCTCAGGTCACTATAGCTACAGACCTGTTCGATCTCTCCTGATAGGCTGCCAGTGTTTGTCACTATAGCTACAGACCTGGTGTCCTCAGCAGATTGTGACTGCAGGCCAGTAGAAGCCAGTAAACACACCCCCGAATTTAAAAATGAAACCAAGAAAACAGGACTGAGGTAAGATGAATGAATGTAGTGAGACAACCCCTTTAATGCAAGCAAAAGAACTTATGAACAGAAGCTGCAATGCAAATGTGGACAGAGCTTTATTGTACCTCTACATGCTTCTGAAAAAACTGTGATATGGCCCTAATAGCTGCTAGATATTTTGACCCCAGGCTTCAGATTTAGCTGTAGAGAGTCACAGATTTAGCTCATAGCTGCTATACTAAATGATTTAGGTAATACAAACCAATTGCAAAAGTGCTTATTTTTACTGTCCCTATCATTACAGATATGATCTTTGTAGTGAGAAAACCCCTTTTTCTACTGTAGACGTCAGAAAGCCATACAGAGTGAAGCATAGGACTCGTGCATCAGAAGAGAGGTGTACTGATGAGGTTCAGCGCCCATCTTTTCTCACACCGCAATATGGCTTTCTGAATCATTCACCCCCAAATTTTGGGGAAGTCTAAAGCAGCTGCAGCTCAACTTCCATATCTCAAAGCATACTATTTTTTCCAAGTAAGGTAAGAAGTCTTTGTCGCCCAGAAGAAAACGCAGCATAATAACATGTATAATGGTTGTGACTAATACATGTTCAAATTCAAAAAAACAGTGGCACACTATGTACCTTTTGATAGTTTCTTTAGTCCATAGGAATTTTGGAAAAAACATTTCGCTATTTGGATAATGGAAAAAAATTTTTTTTTCTTGTTCACACTTTTGGCCAAACGATTAACCCACCTCCGAAATTCACCGGGGGCCTCTTTAGGGGGTCCTACGCTAGTTACTCTCATGGGTCTGTTCAGACCACACCTTAGGGGGGCAAAGATACTGCTTCAAAGAACCCATATCTCAAAAACAACATTTTTTCCAAATAAAGTAAAACTTTGTTTAAAAAAAGGCAAAAAAATTAATGGGTTGTGAGCTAATAACATGTTCAAATTCAAAAACAGTGGCACACTATGATGTAAACCTTAAGGATAGAATTCTTGAATCCATAGCTAATTGTGGAAAAAAAGGGGCATTTCTTGGAATAAATTTTAGGATAACTGGAAAAAATAAAATTTTTTACCATTATTAGGTTCCCCAATATTGCCAAAAGACTGCATAAGCCCACCCTTCCAGATCTTCTATTTATTTTGTTTTTTATGTAACATAGAAGCATCTGAGGAAGTGCCATACAGGCACGAAACGCGTTATGCACGTTACTCTGCAATATTGGGGCTCATACCTTAATATTTTAATGGAATCAAATTTATATTTTTATCCTACGTCTATCTCTACGAGGATTATTACCAAGAAACGAGCGCCCGGTCCCTTGATTTTTGTTGCTATTTTCCATAGTTGCCTGTCGCCTTTTTTGGCTCCGGAGGATTAGGACTACGCGGCCGCTGTTTCCGAGGCTTGGATTGAGCCACCCATGTCATCATGAGTGTTGTGCCTCTACCATAATCGCACAACACCATCAGGTGAGCACCCTCTATTGTATTTTATATATTGCTTATTGTATTGGACGTACTTTCACAGAAGAGCGCCACCTCTCTTTTTTTATACCCTTTACACATTACTGCTAACTAGGATACATGGAAAACTTTTTGAGGTTCTTAGTTCACTGAAGTGTGCTGGTCTGAACAGAACCCAATAGAGAGGTAACAATAGCGTACTACCTACCTGCACTGAGGTCCCGGTGAAGTTCGGAGATGAGCTTAAGCAGTTTTGGCCAAAAGTGTGAACTAAGAACCTCAAAATTTTTCCATGTATCCTAGTTAGCAGTGATGCTTTTTCCAAAATTCCTATGTCCCTTTTGATAGTGTCTTTAGTCCATAGTGTGCCACTGATTTTTGAATTTGAACATGTATATGTATTGCTGCCACACCAGTGTGCATTTGTGCCTTTTTTTTAAACAAAGTTTTTTGATGTGCAAAACCAAATGTTGCTTTTGACTAATGGTTGTGACTGGCTTACAAGCACCTTGGTCGGTTTTTCAGCATATTCAGTATTTTGAATCCACCAAAAATCCAAACAGAACCCAGCGCTGTGTAGCTCTCAATAGAAAATCTGTGCTGTAGTCTACACAGCACGGATTTTTTACTGTTTCCTAAACTTCTGGCTGTCTGGTGGGATATAGAACGTTTTATATTCTGCTGGACCGCTGTCAGATTCCTGTGCAGCCCATGTACTAGGCTGCTGGGAAACCGAAGTCCAACTTTTTTCCGCAATAAACAGAGTTGCTACACGGTCCAGAATGTAAAAATGCATCAGATTTTGATCGGCACTTTCCAATTGTTGTGTAGACCCAGCCTTACGCACAGGCAGCAGCAGTTGTTTATCTGTTTATTCAAATCGGTAAGCTGGGAAGGCATCTTCTGTTACTTGTTTTTGCTTCCAAAATTAGTAAAATACTCCGCAACTTTGCCACATACTTTATTTCAATTCCACAACAGTTTCATGGTCTTTGCCGCGTTTCAGTAATTGGCAGGAGGTGGAAAGCCTGTCTAAGGCTTATGCTGAGAGGTTACTACAATTGTAACCATTCTTGTGAGTTCCCTATGAGTCTGGACTCCATGCTGATTTTTTCTATAACACTGATACATTGTAACAAATTAACCAGACGAGAGAAATTTGTTCTGCTGATGCATTTAGCTCACAGAGAACTGTCTGGACTAGATACAACTCATTCTGGGTCCAGGTTTATTTCCTGGTTGTAAATATGATTTCATTCGCATGCAGCAAACAAAACTCTTAAAAATGGTTTAAAAGGTAAGGACAAAATATAGTGAAAAGTTGCTAAATATTTCATTGTACATTTTTTCACGTCAAATTGGAAAATTGCGGAAAGCACTATTCCCGTTGACATTTTCATGCATATGGGTAGACTGCTTCATCCCAGCAAAAAGATGACTTTTCAGCCCCTTTCTTAAGCATCTCTGCCTCCTGACAGAGCTGCCCCTAAAGCAGCCTCAAATAAGCAGACGCAAGCTTCTTAATCCCTCCACCCATCAGTTGTCATAACAACGACCGAGACAAGCAGGTGATCCATTGACAGGGAGCAGATGGTCTCCTGCAGAGGTAAGCAAGGCCAAACAATGAAACCATATTGATTATATTGCTCCTTCCACACCCCCCTCCCTCGTACTTCAGTCTTGAGTTTTTTCACTAGTTGGATCCTCCCCTAACTCTTTCCCTGTGTCTCTATACAATGTATCTTGACATGTTCCTGTCTTCTCCTCCTACATTGCCCCCGCTGCTCAATTATTCATGGATGAAGTGGGTGAGTTGCAGAACACCTCCCTCTCTTTTCTCATCTCACACAGGACCGAAAACCCAGAGGCCTGAAAAAAAGTAAGAAGAGGGGTCGTATCAGTCTGCTCGCTATTCAGTACTGTGTGGCAAATTGAGGACTGCAAAGCACTTCCAAATCTCCAAATTGCAGGAGTCTATTCAGGGCCGTAAAAGTAACTTCATAGCTGTCACATAAATTCATGGAGAAATTCAGCTCCGAGCGGCCATAGAATAAGATGTATATAAATCTTGGTGACACCTCGCGGAGGCTCTTTCCTGCAGGTGTCTTATGTACAGTATCTACACAGCGCTCTCCCATTGTGAGAAGTATCCAAAATGATTTACTCAGGTCTCTTAATTCGCTTTCAGACAAGTCTGATCAATTGCCAATAAAGTTTGTCCCTTTACAAATATTCCATCAGTAGATAAAAGCTTAGCTGATGAAAGGCCCAAATAACATGGGGCCACTCAGCTGTTTCCAAAGTCGCTGCGGCAGACTTCATAATGGATCGCCCTCCAGACACCATATTTTTCCTAATTTTTATGGAGATGACCCTGAAGCAAGCTCTTCAACACTGTGCATTCAAACAACAAAGAAAGAATGCTTTTCTGATCAACACCTTAGATTCCCAAGAAGCCATTGGGAAAGCCCATGACTGGGAAACAGCAGACATTTGTTCGGAAGCGACATCGCCAGCTTTAAATAGAGACAATAGTTGTTATTCATGAAGCTCATGTAAACCAAGTAGTTCATTGAGAAAAGTGCCTAGGAAAAGTAAAGAGTCTGTTTGTGGCCGCTTGTGTACTTGGTAAAATCAGGGCATTTTAACTCATCCAAAGGTGGGAAAAAAAACCTTAATTTTTCCCTCCTCGCCTTGCAAAAGCCATAACGTTTTTATTTTTCCACCTACATAGACAAGTGAGGCCTTTTATTTTGCGGGAGAAGATGTTCGTTCTACTGTTGTCATTCACCGTCCCATAGAATATACTGGGAAATTGTAAAAAAAATTCTACTAACTGGGGCAAAATGTGAAAAAAAAGGACTTGTGCCAGGTTTGCGGGTGTTTTGCTTTTATGGAGTCCACTCTCCGGTAAAAATGATGTGTTATCTGTATTCTACAGGTTAATACGAATCCAGCAATACCAAACATGTATGGTTTCCGTGATGTTTTGGTATTGTAAAAAATTCCAAACATTTTCTATTTTTGAAATTTGCGCCACGGTGTCATTTTCTGTGACCAATAACTTTTTGGTGGTAACACCTAAGGACTTGAGTGAGGGGGCATTTTTTGTGGGCTGAGTGTACTTTTTATTGCTACCAGTTTGGAATGCATGCAACTTTTTTGATTAAATTTATTCAATTTTTATGAGACGTGAAATGACCCCAAAAAAACCCCGCAATTTGGAGTTTGGAATTTTTTTCTTCTATGGTGCTCAGCGTACGGGATAAATGATGTTTTATTTTAATAGATCGGACTTTTTGGATGTCGCAAGACCAAATTGTGTAACTTTATTATTTTTTTTTTATTTTTAAAATGCAAAAGGTTGGGCAGGAAGTAGTAAAACAGAAAACATGGAAACGATGGAAGCCTTCATAAGGCTACCAACTGCCATGTTCACTGATCGAGAGCCTGCAATTTTGCTGTGGACAGCCTGATCGAAGTGAGGATCGGTGCACAGCACCGTTTCTCATTGATTTAGACGCAGAGGCCATCTTTTCTGCGGCATCTCAGGGGTTAAACCAGGGCTGTGGAGTCGGCAAGCCGAAGCCCCGACTCCTCAATTTCCCAAACCTCCGACTCCCTCATACATGGCGCATGTTTAAGTGATAACTTTACTGTAGTAAAATGGTAACATCAGACTGTTTATTACCTTATGATACAATAATCAAGCTATTTAGGTAGAACAGACACTGATAAGCAAAAGGGTAACAATGTTTTGATCTTTTGAATACTTGTGGGTAGTGTTGAAGAAAAAGCTATGTTTGTATCCAAGTCCAGTCTGCACCAACATTGGGAATGTGTAGAAGAGACCTGGGATCAGATGTTGGTCAAGATATGCTCGAATCTGATTCAGAGCCCAGAAGGAGTCAGGCAGGATTGAAAACCAAAGGTGGATTTCCCAAATACTAACAAAATAATAAAAATTAACATTTTGATTTTTAGGAGAAAACTGTAACTAAGCAGAGGCTAAATACTTGAAAGTCAAATTTATGTATAAGATAGGTAAGATGACTGTATATAAAATTACAGTAGCCTCTCTTACAAAGCTGTAGTGGATGTGAGATATGGGCCTGAAAGTCACAAGGCCAGAACATTGTTAACATTTTGCTTGTCAGAGTAAAATATATTTATTGGACATGACTTTAGGACACAAAAAAATTGTAATTATGCAAAACACTGCAAGAACATTTGTGGAGTCTCTGAATTTGTTCTGAGAAATAGTATTGCCTCCATCAGATCCTGCATACATGACCTCTCATTATTACCAGGATAGAGAACGGCCTCTCTACACTAACTTGGTTTGGGGGGCAAAGCGGTGACCACAGGGGCAACATCTCTAACAATGTCAGGGTATAAAGGAATTGCCTCAGCCACAGTCAGTTTTGATGAATGGTTAAACTCTTCTACTTCTTTGAAAGCAGGTAAAAAATTTTGCTGAAATCTGTTTGCCCTGGGAGCGGAATCTTTTCCCTGGGGCAGCGCTTTGCCCGCTCCATGTCATCAATTACACTCCTCCTGTGATAAGGCTGAAGATATGGGAGCAGCAGCACTGGCCGGACCCAATGCCTCTTGCTCTTTGCATCGAACTAGCTGGACCAACTTATTATATATTTTGGGAGTCGGAGTCGGTCCATTTAATGACGACTCCTGCAAAATAGCCACCGACTCCGACTCCGACTCCACAGCCCTGGGTTAAATAGCACGGGATGGCAGCGGTTCCATCCCGCGCTGTAACTGCTGAGTGTCAGCTTCATATCTCATGAAGGAAGTCACATGTCTTAAGCTGGCTTGGTGGGATACACTGTCCGCACACATATCCTTCATTGCTGTCATCAGTTAAAGAGGCAATTTATCAGAGTTGCAAAAAGGGATGGTTATTGGTTTTCTGAACAAGGGAGACATTATTTTGAAAAGTGCTTAGTTTGTGAACTGTTGGCGTGCTGATGTGGTTAAAGTAAACTGTTTAGTAGACAACTGGAACCACTGCAAATAAGCAACATGGAAACTGTGGAACACCATGTGCCATTGATGTGAGCGATGAATGTCGGCTACAAGGATGCACTAGGGCAGACCAGCACGCTATAGTGGAGACGCTCAGAGCCAAAGCTAACCAACAGGTCAGTGAACCCTACTATATTTAGGGCCCCAAAGCAGACAGTCACTGTGCCTCTGACAAGTTGCATCAGCAGAGAAGGCTTCAGTTGTCACAGTAGTATCAGAATTGGACCTCCACGTTTGCAACCAAGTTATCTACAGACCCTCTGTCACCAATGTTAAACCTTTTGTACCTTGCTTTTATGAAAAACAAACAAAAAAAACATGACTTTCTAAAGCTATATTCACATTGGGCTTCTTGTATACAAGACAATGCAACATATAACATGGCTAGAAATGTTCGACATTGGATGGAAGAGTATGACCAAGAGTTTCAAGTACTACCTTGGCCCCTAAGGGCATGTCCCCACGGCACGGGTTTTTGGCCGGTTTTTCCGACCGCCTGAAAAACCTGCCGAAAACAAGCACAATGGTGCTCTATGGAAAACCTGTGCAGCAGTCCGGCCGCAAAGCATTGAACATGCACAATCTTCCGTCTGGTTTTCGGACGGAATCTGTGCATGTCAATGTGAAGGGGGAGGGCTTTTCTCCGCTCATCGCGGAGAAAAGCCCCCCCCCCCTCTGCCGTGGGGACGGCTGCAAAACTGGACTAAGACCGGCCTATTTGTCCTGTGCAGTGGGGACGCGCCCTAAGCCTCCAGACTTTGTTTTTGCTCTGGGGATGCTATAACAGACCTGGTGGCCCTTATTCGCCTCTTGCCATGGAAACTTCCCATACAATGAGAAAAGGGGCCCCATACCTCTGAAATCACTTAGGTGCCACAGACACTATTGACTGCAGCATCTAAGGGGTTGGGAGTGAAGGTTTCTTTGATCCCGGTGTCCACGTGTCATTATATTCCTGAAGCACCATAAAAAGGTGTATTTGTGGTCACTGAGGAGTTGAAGGCTTTGTACACTTTAGCAACCAAGTTATCTACAGTTCCTTCCTACTTCATGTTTTATGTAAAAAATAAAAAAAAAAAGTGCAGTAAACATTTTTAGTGCAGTCAGAACTATCAGATTATTATTTTTTTTAACTGTATAAGAAAGTGTAATAACCTAACGAAGACAAAATGACAAGCTTCTGGCCTTCGTTGGGTCAATGGGGCCTATAGATACTTTCATGCTGGGGCGGTCAGGTGCTGGGCACACCACAAGTGAATGCTGCGGCCTGTGATTATTTATTCTTCAAGCAACCCCTGCAGCCAATGAAGTCTCCTGCAGGGATCACCTGGAGGGCGGCAGTGATGGAACAAGAGCGTCTAAGGTAAGTTTTCTAGAATTTGTTTTAGTGTCAGAACATCCCTTGGAAACACAAATTTTCAGCAGGCACAGTCCAGTCATCCAGCTCAGCCCATGAGCCCAACTCACACAGCTCTGCTGTACACACTGTACACAAGCCACGGACAGCTATACAACACACTGTATACACAAGTCATAGACAGCTCCATAGCACACACTGTATACACAAGTCATAGAGAGCTCCATAGCACACACTGTATACACAAGTCATAGACAGCTCCATAGCACACACTGTATACACTGCTGTATATAAGCCATAGACAGCTCCATAGCACACACTGTATACACTGCTGTATATAAGCCATAGACAGCTCTACAGGACATGCCCATCTTTTTGTGTGCCATGCCCCTTCAAAAAGCCACACCCACTCCGCCTAACTACATAATGCTTTGGAAGAAAGCCAGGTAGATGCCCTTATAGCCAGGTAGTAGCCCCCCATAACCAGGTAGAGCCCCTTACAGGCAGGTAGTTGCCCCCTTTAGTAGTCAGGTAGTGCCTCCTTTAGTAGCCAGCCAGGTAGGTAGTGCCCCCTTTAGTAGCCAGCCAGGTATTTCCCCCATTGTAGCCAGCCAGGTATTGCCCCCATTGTAGCCAGCCAGGTAGACCCCCCCCCATTGTAGCCAGCCAGGTAGTTGCGCCCATTGTAGCCAGCCAGGTAGTCCCCCCCCATTGTAGCCAGCCAGGTAGACCCCCCCCCCATTGTAGCCAGCCAGGTATTGCCCCCATTGTAGCCAGCCAGGTATTGCCCCCATTTTAGCCAGCCAGGTAGTTGCCCCCATTGTAGCAAGCCAGGTATTGCCCCCATTGTAGCCAGCCAGGTATTGCCCCCATTGTAGCCAGCCAGGTAGTTGCCCCCATTGTAGCCAGCCAGGTAGTTGCCCCCATTGTAGCCAGCCAGCCAGGTATTGCCCCCATTGTAGCCAGCCAGCCAGGTAGTTGCCCCCATTGTAGCCAGCCAGGTAGATGCCCCATTGTAGCCAGCCAGGTAGTTGCCCCCATTGTAGCCAGCCAGGTATTGCCCCCATTGTAGCCAGCCAGGTAGACCACCCCCATAGTAGCCAGCCAGGTGTTGCCCCTTTGTAGCCAGCCAGGTATTTGCCCCATTGTAGCCAGCCAGGTAGTTGCCCCCATTGTAGCCAGCCAGGTAGTTGCCCCCATTGTACCCAGCCAGGTAGTTGCCCCATTGTAGCAAGCCAGGTATTGCCCCCACTGTAGCCAGCCAGGTATTGCCCCCATTGTAGCCAGCCAGGTAGTTCCCCCCATTTTGAGCCAGCCAGGTAGTTGCCCCCATTGTTGCAAGCCAGGTATTGCCCCCATTGAAGCCAGACAGGTATTGCCCCCATTGAAGCCAGACAGGTATTGCCCCCCTGTAGCCAAGACAGGTAGTTGCCCCCATTGGAGCAAGCCAGGTATTTCAACCATTGTAGCCAGCCAGGTATTGCCCCCATTGTAGCCAGCCGGGGTAGTACCCCCCCCCCATTGTAGCCAGCCAGGTAGTTGCCCCCATTGTACCCAGCCAGGGTAGACCACCCCATTTGTAGCCAGCAAGGTAGTTGCCCCCATTGTAGCCAGCCAGGTAGTGCCCCCATTGTAGTTAATAAAAATAAAAATACTAAATTCCACTTACCTCCCCCAGGCTCCTGAAAGCGCGGCCGCTCCTGCCGATCTACTCAGCGACGCAGGGGGAAATTTAAGAGCAGCGCGCGTTCATTTCCCCGGGCCGCCGCTGATCTGGTGTACCGCGCGCAACATACGCAGGACATACAGGGAGAGGAGGGAGGAGGGAGCGCTCCCTCCTGCTCCTTCCGCCACAGTGAGACGCGGGCGGGTGAGCGGCCCCTGCGCACACTTACACCGCCGTTGGGAACGGACCGGCGGCGCGGAGAAAGCGCACCAGCGCTACTCCGGCGCCGCGGCCCATTTAAAATCCCAACTCCCCCGGGAGGGCGGGGGGGGACCCCAAAAAAAAACGGGAGAGTTGGCATGTATGTATACAAGCCATAGACAGCTCTACAGCACACACTGTATACACGGCTGTTATAAAGCCATAAAACAGCTCTACAGCACACACTGTTTTAAAACTGCTGTATATAGCCATTGGCAGCTCTACAGCACACACTGTATACACTGCTGTATTTTAAGCCATAGACAGCTCTACAGCACACACTGTATACACTGCTGTATATAAGCCATGGGAAAGCTCTACAGCACACCCCGTATCATGTGTTATAAGCCATAGACAGTCTCGACACACTGTAATACACTGTGTAATAAGCCATAGACAGCTTCAGACACACTGTATACAGCGTATAAAACCCATAGACAGCTCCCCCCAGCACAACTGTATACACTGCTGTTTAAAGCCATAGCAGCCCCAAGCACACAGTATACATGTTTAAAATTAAGCCATAAAAGCTCACAGCAACACTGTTACATGCTTATTAAAAGCCATGAAGCTTGCAGCACACATGTTTTACATGCTTATATAACCATAGACAGTCTCAGAACACTGTAAAAACACTGCTTTTTTATAAGCCATGGGACGCCCCAGCCAACTGTATACCTGCTTTATAAGCCTTTGAAAATCTCAGAAACCACTGTTACGCTGTTAAAAGCCATAGACGCCTCGCAAAAAATGTATACATGTGTTTTTAAAGCCATGACGCTTTTACGCCACACTGATCACGTTTTTTAACCCTAAAGCCTCAAAACACGTTCACTGCTGTATTTTAAGCCATAGACGCTCAAAGCCACAGATCCTGCGTATATAACCCATAGACAGTCTCAGCCCATGATACACGCTGTTTTTAACCCCTTGACAGCTCCAACCCCCTGTTACCTGCTGTATATAAGCCATAGACAGCCAAAGCAACCTGTTTAAATGTGTATATAACCATAGAAGCTATTCAAAAATGTTACATGCTTATATAACCCATAGACAGCTTCGCAACATGTATACCTGCTTATTTGCCTGACAGCTCCTAGCACACACTGTTACATGCTGTTTTTAAACCATAGACAGCTCAGCACACACTGTATCATGTGTTTTAAAAGGCCTTGACAGCCTCCAGAAACCTGTATCACGCTGTATATAAGCATAGACGCTTAAGCAAAACGTTACACTGTTTATTAGCCTGAAGTTTTCGCCACATGAAACAGGCTTATATAACCCCATGACAGCTTACACACCTGTATCAATGCTTTATAGCCATAGAAGTTCGCACAATGTATAACTGCTGTATATAGCCATGCAGCTTACAAAAATGTATCAGCTGTTTAAAAGCATAGACAGCTTTCAGCACACTTTTTAACACCCCTTATTAAGCCTGGGAAGTTTCAGCACCCCTGTTACCTGCTGTATATAAGATAGACAGTCCAAGCACACTTTGTATAAAAGCTTTTTTAAAAGCCATAGAAGCTCCAGACCACTGATACCTGCTGTAAAAAGCCATAGCATTCTCGCACCATGTATACACGGCGTATATAACCCTTTGACGTCTCAGCAAAATGTATACGCGTATATAACCATAGACAGCTCTACAGCACCCTGTTACATGGGTATATTGCCATAGACACCTCTGCGCACAACTGTAACACTGCGGTATTAAAGGCCATAGACAGCTCTACAGCCCCACACTGTATAACACTGCTATTTTATAAGCCAAAAACAGCTCGCCCACACACGTAACTCTGCTTTATAAGCCATAGACAGCTCTACAGCACACACTGTATACAATGCTATATATAAGCCATAGACAGCTCTGCAGCACACACTGTATACACTGCTGTATATAAGCCATAGACAGCTCTACAGCACACACTGTATACACAAGCCATAGACAGCACACACTGTATACACTGCTGGATATAAGCCAGCGGCAGCGCACACTGGATACACTGCTGTAGATAAGCCATAGACAGCACACACTGTATACACTGCTGTATATAAGCCATAGACGCTCTACAGCACACACTGTATACACTGCTGTATATAAGCCATAGACAGCTCTACAGCACACACTGTATACACTGCTGTATATAAGCCATAGACAGCTCTACAGCACACACTGTATACACTGCTGTATATAAGCCATAGACAGCTCTACAGCACACACTGTATACACTGCTGTATATAAGCCATAGACAGCTCTACAGCACACACTGTATACACTGCTGTATATAAGCCATAGACAGCTCTACAGCACACAATGTATACACTGCTGTATATAAGCCATAGACAGCTCTACAGCACACACTGTATACAAGCCATAGACAGCTCTACAGCACACTGTATAAACTGCTTTATATAAGCCATAGACAGCTCCATAGCACACACTGTATACACTGCTCTATATAAGCCATAGACAGCTCCATAGCACACACTGTATACACTGCTGTATATAAGCCATAGACAGCTCCATAGCACACACTGTATACACTGCTGTGTATAAGCCATAGACAGCTCTAAAGCACACACTGTATACAACTAGCAGCTATACAAGACCATAGACACTCGATCCTGACAGCACACACACTGTATACACTGCTGTATATAAGCCATAGACAGCCTCCAAGCACACACTGTATACACTGCTGTATATAAGCCATAGACAGTTCCACTAGCACACACTGTATACACTGCTGTATATAAGCCATAGACAGCTCCATAGCATACACTGTATACAAGCCATAGACAGCTCTACAGCACACACTGTATACACTGCTGTATATAAGCCATAGACAGCTCCATAGCACACACTGTATACACTGCTGTATATAAGCCATAGACAGCTCTACAGCACACACTGTATACACTGCTGTATATAAGCCATAGACAGCTCTACAGCACACACTGTATACACTGCTGTATATAAGCCATAGACAGCTCTACAGCACACACTGTATACACTGCTGTATATAAGCCATAGACAGCTCCATAGCACACACTGTATACACTGCTGTATATAAGCCATAGACAGCTCTACAGCACACACTGTATACACTGCTGTATATAAGCCATAGACAGCTCCATAGCACACACTGTATACACTGCTGTGTATAAGCCATAGACAGCTCTACAGCACACACTGTATACAGTATTTAGTCTCTTCACGACAGAAAGCATCAAACGAAGTCCACTGACTCCTCCCAGTCACGTGAGAGATCACATGATCATGACATCAGGAAGGTCCTTTGGCTGAGGCATGAGAGGTAACGTGCTGCTGCCCTCTATATGGAGACCTTTCCTCCGTACAGTATCACACACCACTCACCTGCACTGCTCCAGTGTCTGTGCTCAGGTCCTGTCACGTGACCCTCCTCTCACCTCAGGGAGCACTCGCGGTGCCTGTGTGGGTCAGAGGCAGTGGATGCGGTCAGGATGCTAGACGGTGTGTCTGGGTCACTGAGCCATGTGATGGAGTAGTGGGGGGATGTATATAGTGCTTGTTACCACAGTATTATCACGGTGGTGTTTCCTCATGCTTGGTCTCTGGGTTCTCTGCAGTGACTTGTCAGGTGAACATGGCTGTCCCTATAGATGTAGCAGTTGTTATAGGATCCAGGGGCCACTCAGTGTAAGAGCACAGGTCCTCATTGACTATCACTGTCTAAGGCTATGTTCACAGCGGTATAGTACATGCAGCAATACGCCATGTGTTTTGGAAGCTGATCAGCAGGTAATTCCAAATCACCCGGCCGGCCCCATTGACATGTCAATTCTCCCCCACGCGCATAATACGATCATATGAGAGCTATGAATTGCCGTAATTATGGGGCGCAATATGCAGCAAAATGTGCCGAAATATGTGGAAAAATAAGCTGTGTGAACATACCCTAAGACAGGCAGTCTAACAATGCACTAGATGTACCACAGTGGCTCATGTGGAGAGACTGATGCAGCTTTAGACTTGTCTAACTTTTTAGACCAGTTTTTTTTGGCTGACATGACACCTGGTTGCTTCTCACCTCCCTTAAACCTGCCAATGTTGTGTGGTAGTTGTTATCTAGTTCCACAGGACATTGTCTTTCTGTGGCTCTTCCAGTCTCTCTGTATCTCTGATACAACCTGCTGATGATGCTCTGATACTCCAAGCTCAGTAGCCACTTCCATCTGAGAGCATCCTACTTGAAGCCTCGCAATGGTGAGCTTCTGTTGATCAATTGTAAGGTGTTGTCTTGGTCTCATGATGTCAAAATGTGAACAGCATAATGAGGAGGACTGTTAAAAATCCCAATTCAAATTGATCTCCTAAATTTATTAGGCGATTCAGGGATCAACCACCTTTTGTTAATTCTGCCATTAAAGGGGTTGTCTCACTACATTGCTTCATATCACTTCAGTCCTGTTTTCCTGGTTTCAAGTGACTTGTTTCTGCAAGATCTTTAACATAGAAAGCAATCCTTGTGGTGAGACAACTCCTTTAAGCTTTTTGTTAGACATCAGCAAGTTGTGCTTATAGTACTGAAACACTGAACAGTTGAAATCAAGAAATGTCATGTTCATCCTGAAATTTCAACCAAGAGTCAAATATCCCTAACTTTTTGTGAGTACTGTATGTGTAACATATATATATACACACAGCAGTATACAGTACAATGAGTAAGTGATTGTATGTTCAAAAAAGGCAGCAGAAAAGTTTTTAAAAATGCTCAAAAAAGTATAAAAAAAAACCCCTTTTGCATTATTTATCACTGGTAAAAAGTAACAAAATAATTTACTATAAGGGCTCGTTCACACGCCTGATTTTGGCACTGATTTCAGCCGTACTGCGCGCCGTATTTGCGCTGCAGTACGGCTGAAAACCGTCTCTGTCATTACGGTAATCCACAGTTCTCATAGAGAAAGTGACATGTCAATTATTCACGGCGCGTACACGCCGTGAATATTGAATGTCTATGGGGCCGGCGTGCTGCCGGCCCCGCCCCCGCTGCACGGCAGCCGGCGTAATTGCGAGGCGAAATCCGTCCCCGCAATTACGTCGGCAATAAGCCGTGTGAACTGTGCCTAATAAGTATCGCTGTGTCGATACAAATACAATATCATGTTGTTTGTCCTGCACAGCAAAACTAAAAAAAAAAAAAAAAAAAAAAAAAAAGCATTTTTCTTTTGTTATCCTGCTCTTGAAAAAGTGATCAAAAACTGCATTCAACCCAAACTCATAGTGGTCCAAACTACACAACCCAGAAAAAAAAAATAGTCCTCACAGGTTGGAAAAATCTGACAGAAAAATGAAAAAAAAAAAAATAAAGATGTTTTTGGTCTCAGTAAATGGTGATGTTTAGCAAATTAAGTTTTCACTTTAAAGTAGAGACACAAAACAAAAACTATATTTGGGTTTTGCCTGAATCATACTGACCTGAAGAAGGAAGATAACATGACGCTTATACCAGACAGAGAACTCCATTGAAAAAATCAATCCTTCTAAAAAAAATTGTACAAAATTTTTTTTTTTTTATTCCACCCCACAAATAATTTATTTTTAACTTAGTTAACATAAAAAATGACTCTTCTAATCTCTTTTTCATCAACAGATGCTTTGTCGTAAAGCCATAGGACTTCTGGATACAGGAAGACTTGTCTATACTTCATGGAGGCTGAAGTTCACACTCATCCGTTCATCATCCTGTTGTAGAGAAGGAAGCGAGCTCATGGCTGTCATGTCGCAGAGATTATTGCAGTCACAGCACAGACTCCTGTCTGCAGACAGAAGCCCTAATCCTGACAAGAGAGTCAAGAAGTTATCTGTGGAAGGTAACATTGCAGCAGGTAAATCGACTTTACTGGGTCTGTTATGTACCTCGCAGCCAGAGTGGAGCTTGATGGCGGAACCTCTCAGAAAGTGGCAGCATGTCCGTTCTGCTTCCCATCAGAACAACTTGCTGCAGCTCTTGTATGACGATCCTGCCCGTTGGTCGTATACTTTTCAGACGCTGTCCTGTATGAGCCGCTTCAAAGCCCAGATTGAGTCCCCTCCAGAGCATTTACTGACGCAGAAAGAACCGGTCCAGATATTTGAGAGGTCGGTGTACAGCGACAGGTTCGTATTTGCCAAGGCTCTGTTTGAACTTGGCCATTTAAATGAGATTGAGTGGACTATGTACCAAGAGTGGCACTCGTTCTTAACAGAGGAGTTTGGCAGGAGAGCAGCCTTGGATGGGATTATCTATCTCCGAGCAACCGCAGAAAAGTGCTTTGAGAGACTTCAGAAGAGGGCACGGAAGGAAGAGAAGACAGTTACTCAAGGCTACCTGAAAAAGCTGCATGAACAGCATGAATCCTGGCTAGTAGAAAAGACAACGGACGTCCATTTTCAGCATATTAGAGACATTCCAGTCCTTGTCTTAGATGTGGATGAGGAATTTGAAGACAGCCCATCAGTTAGCGAGCATCTAATTAATAAAGTCAAGGAGTTTGTAGCCAGCTTATAGGTTTGATTGTTAGGCTATGTCTCCACTGAATTGGACAAAAAATGGCCCGAAAGTGGCCGTTTTTTTCCCGATGCAGACCTGCGGTGTTTGTCACACTTTTTACAAAAAACACGGTCGCTTCTCGTTTTTTTTATGTCCCCCATACAATTGTATTGTATGGGAAAACGCAAGAAAATTTAAAGCGCCGGCGTATTATATATCATGTTGTATAATACGCCAGCACCAGAAGACGAGCGGAGAAAAGACGAGCTGTGGAGACTATAGCTCGTCTTTTCTATTGCCGCCTATGGGGCTGCAGGAACGATCATATCTTCAGCGCTTTTAAAAAGCTAAATACAATCATATTCATGTGCAGTGGAGACCTAGCCTTACTTTATGAAAGTTTCTTTAAAGGGGTTGTCCATGTTATATTTCTTAAATATATGCTGATTCTGCAGTAGTAAAGTAAAAAATAAAACTGATCCACACCTCCATCCTCACCCCAATCCCAACGTTGCCGGCCGTCTCCTTTGCTCTTTTACTTACTTCTTGGTCCAGCTGGATGCGTATAGCACATAGACCGGGCACGGTAAACCATTTTGAAACATTTTCATCCAACAATTCTTTTGTGCATACAACTTTAAAGCACCTCATAAACTTCTTGCATTTATGGTAAAATGTGGTATACTCAAGCGTCCATGATGCAGCTTCCATTTAACTGTTCGATTTAGTCCGAGCTGGATACATCACAGCTGCGGCAGTCACATGACATTTCCAGACTTTAGAGCTTGGAAAGATAGAGCTGCAATCTGTGATATCAGTGGCTGCAGCTGTGACGTTTCAACAGGACCAAGACATAAAAGACCAGTGACGATGACGGACAGCAGCAGTGCTGGAACTTAGGGGAGGTCGGAGGTATTGGTTTTGATTTAATTTCACTTTTGTAACTTCAGCAGAAGTTTATTTTAAAAAACAAAGGGCCGTATGTATGAACCTGTTTAGGTCTAAAACTCACTTTTTTGCCCATAGGTTACTATGGGCAAAAGAGTGAGTTGTAGACCTAAACAGTTTCATACATCTGACCCAAAATCTTTTTTTTGTACTAAATTTTAACTATGGCATGCTTCATAATCTGTAACTTTTGGTGCCACAAAGATATGCAATTTCCTTATTTTTTTCTAGTAAGTCTGTCACAGTGCATATTCCTTTCAATGCTGCCTGTATTTGCTTACTCCATTAAATTTGTTTGGATATTTATGTATAATTGTTTAGGTATCGCAGTATATTTTATTTTAAAGGGGTATTCACACCATGCACTTTGAAGGAATATCCATAGGATATGCCAGTAAAGTGTGAAAAGAGCAGGTGCAGTTTCTGCTTGTACACAACACTCCATTCTGTTCTAGGTGAGTTCTGAGTTTGGCTGGACACATCGCTCACTTGTACTTGGAACTCCCATAGAATAGAATGGAGAGTAATGCACAAGCGTGAACGGCTCTCCATTTTGAACCAAAACTTTCTGGGTCAGTTCCTGAGATAGGTGCGTGTCGTAGAGATGAGACCGGCACCTATCACATTTTTATAGCATATCCTTAAATATTACGTGTTGTCATATTTGAGGCACATTTTTCTTAATTATAGGAAATTACTTTTACTGCAGGCTTCAGTAACAGAGCTATCCGATATTACAGATTGGGTACGTGCTTGTATGTAAAGTTTTTGTGGTGCTAATTTAACAGCACTTCATAGCAAGAGTTATATTAGCTGAATTACAGACTTTTATAAACTGTTGTCAATACCATGTAGTTGGGGAGAGCTAATATTTCTGTAATACCGGAGAGCGGCTTCCTAATATTTAGTAGGGCATGAAGTTTTAAGATGTTCCTAACCTTTAGCGAAAAGCCTTTTATATATTTAAATAAATATAAATTCTAGTTTTGTGGAACATTGTGGCTATGCTTACAAGGAGGGGATTTGCTCTAGCAAATCCATAACATACTGGTGTGGGTTTTGATGTAAATTCACCCGTAGCAATGTCAAAGATTCTCTATTTAGCAAAACAGACAGTGCTGCAGATTTCCAAGTCCTAAAATGTAAGCTGTTAAAAAGAAAAAAAGTACAGACTACTTACATTGCACTATTGAATTGAGTTGTGAACATAGCCTATAACTGATATAGCAATGAGCAACCTATTCAAGACACGTTAGAGATATAAATGTACAAAAAAGAAAGGCACGTCAAAATATCCCTGCAGTTCTTCCCTTAATTTCCTCTCTTATTTGCTCCTATGTTGTGTCATATTGCGATTAAAACTGAGGAATATACTGTATGTCCTCCCCCACAACACTTGTTCTCACAATTCTGTTTGCCTCCCCCTGTTCTTTCTGCAGTAAGACATAAGTATTGTTAGGGTATGTTCACACGGCGTAATTGCGGCGTGTACAATACGCCCCACAATTACGCCAGGTGTTTGGGAGTCGCGCCAATACACGCACTCCCACGGCAGATTTGAATGCTAAATTTTCAGCGTCCAAATCGGTCTCAAAACCTCGTCTGAAAAGTGCCTCAATGCGGCATGTTTTGACGAGGGTTTGATCAGGTTTTTTCCAACACTTGTTTTCCAACACCACACAGAAAAATGTCAAAAATGTGCCAAAAACCATGTCTAAAACCCGTGGCGAGGTTTTGGACAAGGTTTTGAAGCTCTCCATTGATTCCTTTGGAGAATTTCGGCGTTGAAAATGCTTTAAGAATTGATATGACACTTCTTTTTCAGCTCCAAAGACAGCGTCTATAGAAGCACGAAAAAACCTTGTCGTGTGTCTGTTTTACACAGGAATCAATGAAAATGAACTGGGGGCATGTATGTTTCTTTGATGCTGTGCTGCGTGAGGAAATGCTCCAAAAACAGTGTCAAAATCAGTCTCATGAACATACCCAACTGAATCAGTCATTTGGGTGTTACCATTCCAGTTATCAAAGACTGTGCTGGGACATGTCCCTAGTTGTTAACTCCTAGCTGATTTGTCAGGAGTAGTAAGAGGGGAACCACACAACATACAGTAGAAAGCTAAGGAAATATGTTTCAAAACTCTTAATTCATGGAGAACTTAGGTATTCACTAAATTAGACATTAGTAGATGTTTCAGGCCGGCTTCTCTGTATTCTATCAGAGTTTCAAATACAGTAGTGCGAGTGCGCTTGGCTACATTTGGAACTTCCATAGACATGAACAGACCGTGCCGGGCAAAGGGAGGAGGCTACTGCCCTAGTTTGCAGCTGGCAACAAACAAACATAAACAGGGGAACTTTTGTTAAGTTTATGGAATACTCTTAACCCATATTCTCTATGCAGTTATTTTTTAGACAAGATGTTCAAGGAAGGTGCAGAAAATCCTATAGACTGACATTGTGACCAAATGTATCTCTTGTATACTTCTAGTTTAATGTGCCAAAGCTGCATGCTGTACAATCAGCGGGAAGGAGGCTAATCTGTCCCCTAAGTATTGTCATCATATATTGTACAAAACAAATACTAATAAACAGAGAGGAACATTTTGCTATATTTAATTGCCTTTGATTATACTGTATTTCTATAGCTACCTTGCAGTTTTTTGTTATCCTGTTGTACTGTATGTGTTTATATATTATATATTTATGAAATGTATACAGGACTCTAAGGGCATGTCCACACGGCACGGGTTTTCGGCCGGTTTTTCAGCCGGTTTGCGGTCTTTCAGACCGCCTGAAAAACTGGCCGAAAATGAGCACAATTGTGCGCTATGGAAAACCTGTGCAGCAGTCCCCACTGTACGGGTTTTGCCGTCGGACGGTTTTGCCGCCGGCGGTTCGGCGGCAAAATTGTAAAGCACAGTCTTCGCGGTTCCGGACGAGATGTGCTCTCAATGAGGCGGAGGCTCTTCTCGCTCATCGTGAGAAAAGCCCTCACCCCGCAGTGGACGGCCCAAACATACAAATACCGGCCGGTATTTGTCCACTGCCGTGTGGATGCGCCCTAAGGGCATGTCCCTACGGCACAGGTTTTCAGCCGGATTTACAGATGGTTTTCAGATTTGAAATCCATCTGTAAACCGGCTTTCAACCTTTTACATGGACTTTAATGGAAAATCCATGCAGCAGTCCCCATTGCATGGATTTTCCACCAGACAGTTTTTCAGCAGTCTGAAAAGCATACAGCATGTTCATTCTTCATGTTAGTTCATGTTAGTGTGAAGGGGGAAGGATTGAATCCACAAACCACAGAGAAAAGCCATCCCCCTATGTGCCAAAAAAAGACAAAATATGGAAAATCCGACCGGTATCTGGTCTGTGCAGTGTAAACGCAGCCTAAATCAAAAAGGCTTCCTGCTCTGCTTCACTATGTCACAGTACATGTTGGCATTCATGGTTCCTTCAATGACTTGTAGCTCCCCACAGCCAGCAGCACTCCTGCATCCCCAAACCATGACACTCTTGCCATGCTTGACTGTAGGCAAGACACACTTGTCTTTTTACTCCTCACCTGGTTGCTCCCACACACACTTGACATAATCTGAATCAAGTAAGTTTATCTTGGTCTCATCAGACCACAGGACATGGTTCCAGTAATCCATGTCCATAGTCTCCTTGTCTTCAGTAAACTGTTTGCGGACTTTCTTGTGCATCATTTTTAGAAGAGCCATGCGGACCAATTTGATGCAGTGTGCAGTATATAGTCTGAACACTGACAGGCTGACCCTCCCCAAACCTATTAACCTCAACAGCAGTGGCATCACTCATACATATTTTTTGAAAAGACAGTCTGGATATGATGCTGAGCACGTGCACTCAAATTCTTTGGTTGACCATGGCAAGGCGTGTTCTGAGTTAAACCGCTGTATGGTCTTGGCCACCATGCTGCAGCTCAGTTTCAGGGTGTTGTCAATCTTATAGCCTAAGCCATCTTTATGTACTGGAAAAATTCTTGTTTTAGGCCCTCAGACAGTTCTTTGTCATGAGGAATCATGTTGAACTTCCAGTGACGAGTATGAGAGCGTGTGAGAGCGATAACACCAAATTTAATACACCTGGCAAATCGGTACACTAAACTTACACCGTTATTCAAGCTGTACACTGACTACTTTACATTGTATTAAAGTGTCATATCTTCAGTGTTGTCCCCTGAAAAGATAATAATACAATCTTTACAAAGGGGTGTGCTCACTTTTGTGAGATACTGGATATTCTTGTACATGAGCAGTATTATGGTAGTCATATTCTTATACATAGAAGGCAGTATTATAGCAGTTATTGTCTTGTACATAAGGATCAGTATAATGGTAGTTGTATCCTCATGTATATGAGGCAGTATTATAGTAGTTATATTCTAATACAGCGGTTCTCAACCTGTGGGTCGCGACCCCGGCGGAGATCGAACGACCAAAACACAGGGGTCGCCCCTAGCCCGGGCAGGGCGGCCGGCCGGAGAGCTGAGAGGGGCGCCGCACTGGTTTAATAGCTGCAGGGAGGAGCGCTGTGGCCGCCGCTGCGCCCCTCCCTGCAGCTGCTTGCATAGTGCGGCGCCCACAGCGTTTCAATTACTGAGGGGAGGGGGAGCAGTGGGCGCCGTTACTCGCAGCATTGGTGGCTCTGTGAGTGGCGCTGCGGCGAGGACGGACTTACGTCCCGCCGGTCCTTGTGGGTGCTGCGTGCAGGACGCTGAAAGCGCGCTGCATCACGCGCCCACAATATGTATCCAAGCATCAGGAGCAGCCCTGCCGTACTCAGTGCAGGGAGAACGCTGACACTGTACGGCAGGGCTGTTCCTGGCTGCAAGGTCATTCAGTGTTAAACACACACACACATCCATTGCATCATGTAATGTCTGTATGTGGTACAAGTAAATATGTTATTAACCTGTTACTTGTACCACATACAGCCATCACATGATATACACATTACATTTACCCCCCCCCCCCTCCTTATAGGGGGGCTGTGAGTGGCACATGAGGGGTCACATATGTAACCCCTCATGTGCCAATCACAGCCTCCCCCCGGACAAAGTTACATCTATGTAACGGCTCTGCGTGTTACCTTTATATGTATGTGACATGTAGAGGTACCGCTCAGAAGCGTCACAACATATGTAACCCCTCATGTAGCAAAATTACAGTTTTGAAGTAGCCATCAAAATTATTTTTTGGTTTGGGGTCACCGCAACATAAGGAACTATATTGCGGGGTCACGGCATTAGAAAGGTTGAGAACCACTGTTCTAATACATACAAGGCAGTATTATAGTAGTTATATTCTTATAACTACTGTAATACTGCCTGATATGTATAAGAAATAACTAATATAATACTGGCTTGTATGTATTAGAATACAACTACTATAATACTGCCTTGTATATATTAGAATACAACTACTATAATACTGCCTGATATATTCTAATACATACAAGGCAGTATTATAGTAGTTATATTCTTATACATATCAGGCAGTATTACAGTAGTTAAATATAAAAATATAACTACTATAATACTGTCTTGTATGTATTAGAATATATAAGGCAGTATTATAGTAGTTATATTCTAATACATACAAGGCAGTGTTATAGTAATTATATTCTTATACATGCAAGGCAGTATTATAGTAGTTATTTTATTGTACATAAGGATCAGTATAAGTCAGTTATCAGTTATATCCTCATGTATAGGAGGCAGTATTATAGTAGTTATATTCTAATACAAGAGTATTATAGTAGTTATATTCTAATAAATACAAGACAGTATTATAGTAGTTATATATTTTTATACATACAAGCCAGTATTACAGTATTTATATTATAATACATACAAGGCAGTATTATAGTAGTTATATTCTTACACATACAAAGCAGTATTATAGTAGTTATATTCTGATGCATACAAGGCAGTATTATAGTAGTTATATTCTTATATATACTAGTTTAGGTTACTGCAAGTGGAAAATAAAACAAAGCGAAGCGCACCTCGTGCGGATAAAACTTTCTAAAATAAAAGAAAGTAAAAAGATAGTGAACTTGCTCACCTGGGCGAGTTGTGGGTTTCGCCCCTCATCAGTGCAGAGCGCAAAACCCAGAAGCAGCGCTGTATGCAGATGAGTGATACTGGCTTGGCTACTATCCCTTTTGCTTTCTAAAGACTTAGTGGGTCAAAAGCAAATTGAGGATTTGTTACATCCAATAGAGGGCACTTGAGCTTCTCCGCTCCTTTCTCATAATGCCTTGTGATATGCAGATGCTTAGTAGAGGGCAAAAAGGCAATTCAAAACTCTACACACGGTATGGTGCTGTCCCCAAGGAGAGATGTTCCCCTTTCTGAGTCTTAATACATAAGAGGCATGGTTTAGTAGTTATTTTCTTCCACATAGGGGGGCATTGTTATAATAGCTTTATTCTTGTCCATAGGAGGCATAAGTATAGTAGCTATATGCTTGTTGTTATTATTATAGTAGCTTTATTTTTGTCTATGGGACAGTAGGTGCCATGCTAGGAGTCATAATTTCACCACAGCTCAGAGCTAATGGTATCATGTAAAATGCGCTTGCTATCTTCCCTGCGTTTTACTATGACTGGCCATATTCAGCCTTATTTTACTGTCCAACTTTAGGTACTGCACAGTTGTCTACAATATGCTCTCCCTGCTGCATTTCAGTCATCACGGGCATACCTGGCCGACAGGTCTGTAATTGTGGGCATATTTTGCTGGCATGCTAGTCATCACCTGGAAGGCAGATCGCTCATCATGTGCCAACCTGGTAGGAATTTCAATCTTCATGAGCCCAAGTGGTGGGGATGTCAGTCATCAGTGACATAGCGGTCATATCATCATTGGCACATCTGGTCATATGGCTGTCATCATATGCATACCTTGCGGGGATCTCTGCCTTCGTTGGCACATCTGGCAGGCACGTCTATCAGCACAGGCACATGGTGCTGACAGGTGATGTCACAGGAACCTTGCAACACCAAATGACATAGACCTCACACCATTTAGTGCACACTACAGCTAGTCTTTTTCTTCCACCCTGTTTTCATTGGGTAAACAAACTGGTAACGTTAGGAGCTGCTGCACACAAACACTTCCCCAGCCTGACAAACATGACATCACTATGTTGTTTTTTGATGACATCACATATCCTACAATGTAAACAGTAATAAAAGCCTGACTTCTAATTCAGCTCAGCAGGAGCACATAATCCAGTCCTGCAGTTTAGAATCAATAACCAGTTATAACATGGCTCATCAATACTTCAATTTATGCACAGTAAAAATCCTTTTGAAACATACGGGCACATACGGCCTGTGACACACTCGAGCGTTTCTTGGCTAGATTATTGCACTTAATTTTTGGATGCATAGAAAAAATGCAACTACAGTGTCTTATTTTTTTCAATGTGCTGAAGTTAGAAGTGTAACCCCTTACCAACATTAGCCATACATTTATGTCATAATTTCGATAAGGGTGCTTGAAGCAGGCTTACCCTGAGCCCCCTCAATATGCGTCTGGTCGCTACAGCCAGGAGCAGTCACTAGCAGCTGGGATCAGAGAGAACTCTGATTTCGGCCTTTCAAACCTATTGATGCAACCATGGTAAGTAAGGGATTAAGAAATGGTGCTGCGCATTGTCCTTTTCCCCGACCACTATTCTCAAACAGTCACACTCCAAACTCCACTATGGTGAAGACCAAAGGACACCAGAAACAAAAGTGTAGCCCTGCACCAGGCTTGGAAGATGGAATCTGCACTAGGCAAGCAGCTTGTGTGAAGAAATCAACTGTGGGAGCAATAATTAGAAAAATGGAAGACATACAAGACCACTGATAATCTCCCTCGATCTGGGGCTCCACGCAAGATCACACCTCGTGGGGTCAAAATAATCACAAGAACGGTGAGTAAAAATCCCAGAACCACATGGGGTGACCTAATGAATGACCTGCAGAGAGCTGGGACCAACATAACAAAGGCTACCATCAGTAACACACTACACCGCCAGGGAGTCAGATCCTGCAGTGCCAGACATGTCCCTCTGCTTAAGCCAGTACATGTTCGGGCTCGTCTGAAGTTTGCTAGAGAGCATTTGGATGATCCAGAAGAGTATTGGGAGAATGTCATATGCTCAGATGAAAACAAAGTCAAACTGTTTGGTAGAAACACAACTCGTCGTGTTTGGAGGAGAGAGACTGCTGAGTTGCATCCAAAGAACACCATACCTGCTGGGAAGAATGGGGGTGGCAACATCATGCTTTGGGGCTGTTTCTCTGCAAAAGGACCAGGACGATTGATCTGTGTACATGAAAGAATGAATGGGGCCATGTATCGTGAGTTTTTGAGTGCAAACCTCCTTCCATCAGCAAGGGCATTGAAGATGAAACATGGCTGGGTCTTTCAGCATGACAATAATCCCAAGCACACCGCCAGGGCAACGAAGGAGTGGCTTCGTAAGAAGCATTTCAAGGTCCAGGAGTGGCCTAGCTAGTCTCCAGATCTCAACCCCATAGAAAACCTTTGGAGGGAGTTGAAAGTCCGTGTTGCCAGGCTACAGCCCCAAAACAACACTGCTGTAGGATGGAGGAATGGGCCAACATGCCAGCAACAGTGTGTGCCAACCTTGTGAAGGCTTACAGAAAACATTAGACCTCTGTCATTGCCAACAAAGAATATAAAATAAAGTCCTGAGATGAACTATTGTTATTGACCAAATACTTATTTTCCACCATAATTTGCAAATAAATTATTTCCAAATCAGACAATGTGATTTTTCAGGATTTGTTTTCTCATTTTGTCTCTCATAGTTGCGGTCTACCTATGATGCCAATTACAGGCCTCTCTCATCTTTTTAAGTGGGAGAACTTGCACACTTGGTGGCTGACAAAATACTTTTTTTCCCCACTCTAACTTACACTAGGTTTACACTTCGTTATTGACTATGTCAGAGGTATTCGTCAGAGTACCGAGAAAAAAGTACCCCGAAGCATTCTTATTGTAGTGAAGTGGCTTGTGATTGGCTGCACCTGTCACCTGAATGATAAACTTTCTGTGCTACAGCGAGATGAACTGGACGGCCACCGGTACAGAACGTGAGCATCTAGGCGGTAAGTATGCTTATTTTCTTCTATTTTTTTACCATGCCTTGTCAGACAAATGGGATTTTGCAACTCCCAGAAAACACCTTTAAAGGAGTTTTATCGTTTGAACTGTTCGTGCTCTTCAGCTAATTCTCTGAGATTGAATTTGAAAACCATGGGCGAGTCTCTCCTCTCGGCAGGTGTGTCTCTCCTCCCAGGAGGTGTGTATCCCCTCATTGAAGACCTGTGACATCATCATTCTGGGTGAGGCAGTAGAAGCAGAAGGCGGCTCCTCAGCCTCCTGCATGCTTCTCATGTGTCTGCAGAGCTTTAGGCTGACTCCACAAGCTCCTTGCTGTGCTATAAGCAGTTATACAGTCAGCCTGAACTGATGAGACATGTGAGGAGTGTACACTGCCCCCTCCCTTCCCCTCTGTTACCAGGCAGCAGACTGGGTTATATGGAGCAATGCACACTGCCCTCCCCCTCCTCCTCTCCCCCTGTTAACAGGCAGGAGACTCTATAATACTGTATTATATGAGGGGATCTGTGACTAAACAGCCAGTAATTGCCCAGATCATTCACCCTAGAGCTGGGAGATGTGTATAGAGCCAGCAGACGTTGGTTTCATTATCGGTTTAACAGCTCAGAGGGGAGAAAACACAGAGTGTGCAGGCAGCAAATCACAGCGCAGGGGGCATGGCCGGGGTGTTTCCTGTCTGGGGGCGTATCCCAACAGGCTGAATGAAATGTCAGCCAGCCAATCACAGTCCCGGAGGCAGGATCCAGCCAGGGGGTGTGTCCCGACCAGCAGCAGCAGAAACAGAATACAGATTTACAGAAAAGCTCATCTCTGCTAAACCATGTGACAGAGGTAATGCAACCCAATTACAAAAGTGCTTATTTTTACTGTCCCCATAATCTGAGACATGATCTTTGTAGCAATAAAACCCCTTTAAGTTCTTTTGTTATCTCATAAATTTGCCAATGATTTTCAACGCAGTGAATTTGCATCAAAATCCACATGTGAGCTTGTGTTCATGATATGGTAATTGCTACATTAAAGGTATCCGTCAGGATTCAACACCAGCCCCATAGATCAGATGTAGCCCATTGTGGGCTAAATTTTCTCTATTTACCAACAGCATACACACTTCTAGACTATACTATTGAGCCCCATAAGATTAGCATATGCCTGAGGAAAATAGAGCAGAGGTGTCACGTCGGAGGAGGTGCAGTGGGCCTGCTGCCCCAGCCCACTGCCCCAGCTACTTGCGTGCGCCTAAAGCAGACCGCAACGGACGACAGTCCTTACCTACTAAGTGCAGGCCTTCAGGAAACGAAAGCGCAGTCGTGTGATAACGTAGGTACGCCAAAGCCACAAATCGGAAACCAGAGAATAACGTAAGCAAGCCAAGGGTCAAAACCAGAGTACGCGTACAGAATCAAGATGAGCAGACAGGAAGCAAGCCGAAGTCAAGGTAACAAAGTAAACAAGCAAACGGGGAAACAGGGAAGCGGAAAAGGGAACCTTTCACAGGCAAAGATAAAGCAAACTGAGCTGGTTTAAATGAGCCGCCCAGACACCGCCCCAGCAGCTGATTGGTGCGCCCTCCGGACTCCTCTATTGGCCTGAGCACACACCCTCTGAGCTGATTTGAAGCTGAGCTGTCACTCCTATCAGCCAGGCTTCTCCCTGGGCGTGTCACCCGACTGGAGGGATTAACCCCTGTAGCACCTTGCTCCTCCACGGCAACAACGTATGCCGTGACAGTACCCCCCCCCCCCTTTTAGGAGGGGCCACTGGACCCTGCCCTGGTCCGGGTTTGTCTGGGTGGGAGTCGTGGAATTCCCTGATCAGAGATTCGGCATGAACGAATTTAGCTGGAACCCACGACCTCTCCTCTGGACCATAACCCTTCCAGTGGACCAGGTATTGCAGGGATCTCAGCACTCTACCGGAGTCCAAGATACAAGCGACCTTCGTATTCCATTTCACCCTCAATGTTTACAGGAGGAGGGGGCTTGGAAGGCGAAGTCATAGCCGGTATATACCTCTTTAATAATGACTGATGAAAGACATTATGTACCTGGAGACAAGGAGGTAACGTCAGACGGTGTGCCACCAGCTTAACTACTTCTTGCACCACATATGGACCCACAAATGGAGCTAGTTTGCCGGAAGGAACCTTAAGACGGAGATTACGGGTGGACAACCAAACCTTATCCCCCACAGAAAAACCCCTGGAGCAGAGACGCCTCCTGTCACCCTTCCTTTTTTGGATGCTCTGGGCGTTGAGCAAGTTCTTCTGAACTTGGGCCCAGACTGTGCACAGATCCTTAACGATAACATCCACCCCACTATGGTCAGAAGTAGCATTGGAAAAAGATGCATGTCTAGGATGAAAACCGTAATTACAGAAGAACGGCGAAACACCCGATTAACTATTATCCTGATGCTCGGGTATGGGGAGAGGACAAAGTTCCCCAGGAGGACGTGTTCTGGGAACCTTTGCCCGAGCACAAATGTCACATGCTGCCACATAGGCCTCCACATCACGATATAAAGACGGCCACCAGTAGTTGCGAGAGATGAGCCTCTTTGTGCCAGACACTCTAGGATGTCCTGATAATACAGAATCATGTAATTCCTTTAACAAACGTAGGCGAAACTGGGTGGGGACAAAGACCTTAGAAGCAAGACAATTAGCAGGTCTCATGTCCTGGTGTGTCTTAATTTCAGTGGCTAAATCAGGGGACATGGCTGAGACAATCGTCTCCTTCGGTAAAATGGGTACTGGATCCTCCTGAGGCAAGTGACTGGCACCGAAGCTTCTAGATAACGCGTTAGCTTTAACATTTTTAGATCCTGGTCTGTAGGTGACGACAAAATTAAAACGGGTAAAAAACAACGCCCAACGAGCCTGTCGTGGGTTCAGCCTTTTAGCATTCTCTAGAAAGGTAAGGTTTTTATGATCCGTTAGAACTGTGACTTGGTATTGGGCACCTTCGAGGAAGTGGCACCATTCCTCGAAGGCCCACTTAATCGCCAAGAGCTCGCGGTTCCCAACGTCATAATTCCTTTCTGTAGAGGAAAATTTATGGGAAAAAAGGCGCAAGGACGGAGATTAGTCATGGCGGCCGACCCCTGAGAGACGACCGCCCCTACCCCGAACTCAGAAGCATCAACCTCGACGACAAAGGGTTTACTGCGATCTGCTTGAATCAACACCGGAGCTGACAAAAAACACTTAAGTTTCTCAAATGTCGCTATGGCCTCAGGTTGCCAATTGCTGAACTTCACTCCTTTCTTAGTCATGTCTGTCAACAGACGAACAAGAACAGAAAAATTCGGAATACATTTTTGATAATAGTTAGCAAACCCAAGGAACCGCTGCAAGGCCTTCAGGGAGGCAGGGCGGACCCAGTCGAGGATAGCCTGAACCTTATCGGGATCCATACGAAACGAGTTGAGTCAGGATGTAATCCGGGAAGGAACTCTGAACCCCAAAAAACACATTACTTTCGCATTGACAAACAAATTATTGTATTCAAAATTTGTAGATTTGTCGCACATGTTTAAGTGTGATGCCAGTTTTGTGAATAAATTAGATGTCATCAATAGACGACCATACAAGACCACAATTCATGAAAACGTCGTTTACAGGTTCTGGAAGACGGCAGAGCATTACACAGCCCAAAGGCTAACAGATATTCAAAGGCCTCCGGGTATAAATGGGCTTCCACTATCCCTTCTTGATACGGATCAGATTTAGACCCCCTAGGTTTAATTGGAAAACCACTTAGCCCTGACTTGATTAAACAGATCTGAATCAACGGTAAGGGGTATTGTTCCTCACGTTATTTTATGAGTCCTATAATCGATCATGGCGGAGAGTTCCATCTTTCTTCTTAACAAAGAAGAACCCTGCACCCATAGTGGACATGGAAGGACGAATGTGACCCTTCTGTATCCTCTCTGCAATGTATTTCTTCATGGCGGTTCTCTCAGGACCCGACAGATTATAAATCCTGCCTTTAGGAAATTTCCCCCTGGCAATAATTCGATAGCACAGTTATATGATCTATGCGGGGTAACTTCTCAGACTAGGTCTTGGAAAACACCTCAGCAAAGTCACGAATAAACGCGGAATTGCTAATCTCCGCATACCAGAACAATGGAAGACATTTCTTAATACACTGCTCTTCCCTACCTAATTACTCCCCAATTCAATCAAATACATGGTTGTGTTTTTGAAGCCAGGGCAACCCCAACACAACATCAGCGGGTAAGCCCTCCATGATAAACAATATACATTTCTCCTTATACAAAGAAGATTTTATCCAGCAGTCCAATGGCCAAAATTGGAGATAAAATATCAAATCTTTATTTCAGCATCCAGTAAAATAGAACAAAAGCATGCTCAAGTATGTTATGCGGGCGACGCGTTTCGGGGTCACCCTTCATCATGGCTAACATAGTTCCTGGCTATGTTATATCAATAGAGATATCAAAATCAGGCACCTGTAACCCGCTTGCCGAGCGCACATTGTTGGTAGCCTCCTTACTCCCCGGTCGCGCCGTAGACAGGAACAACCGCCGGCGCCTGCGCAGAGATCGGATCCCCACCGACCGGGGATTAAGGAGGCTACCAACATTGTGCGCTCGGCAAGCGGGTTACAGGTGAGCCTGATTTATGATATTACTATTAGTATATAACATATGCTCAGTGTAACTATGTTAGGCCATGATGAAGGGGTGATGCCCCGAAACGCGTCGCCATCATAACATACTTGAGCATGCTCTTGTTCTATTTTACTGGATGCTGAAATAAAGATTTGATATTTTATCTCCAATTTTGGCCATTGGACTGCTGGATAAAATCTTCTTTGTATGCTGCCTCTGCTACCTCCTTGCCTGGAGGATCCGTGCAGTCCATTCCATATAGCGGTGAGCTGAATCTATTGTATTATGAATTTCTACATTTCTCCTTATATATAGACCCAACTAGCATCTCAAGTTCTGGGGTGCAGTACTGGTTATTGCCCTTGACCATCGGGGTGGAATCAATGGCCACAACCTGCAGGGAATCAGAGAGAGACTTCCAAGGAAGGCCCAGACGCCTAGCGAATGAAGCATCCATGAAATTGGAGGCTGATCCAGAGTCCACAAATGCACTCCCAGAATCACAGCTGGAAAAATACGAAATTTTAACTTGAAGCTATAGTTTCTTTGACACAATAGGGAATACCTGCTCGCCTAGGTGACCTTCCCGGGAGTCACCTAGGCGCTGGAGTTTTCCGGCCATGGCTTCTTTTTGGGACACTCCTGGATGTGATGGCCTTCTCCGCCACAGTAGAAGCACAAACCCTATGTGCAACGTGAGGTCCGGCGTTCACTGGCAGCACCCGCAGAAGAGGTCCTTACCTGCATAGGCTCGTCCGGGGGTATAGTCGCGCAAGCAGGTTCGGGGGTGGAAGCCGAACGGGGAAGTGGCATTAAGCGGGGCAACGGAGAAAGGGTCTGTTCCCGTCGTCTCTCCCTAAACCGTCTGTCTAGCCGCACTGCCAAAGCAATCGCCTCATCCAGAGTGCCCGGGGTAGGATAAGCTACCAACAAGTGCTTAACATGTTCTGCCAATCCCAGTCTGAACTGGCACCTGAGGGCTGGGTCGTTCCACCCTGACGGAACACACCAGTAGCGAAATTCCGAAGCATACTCCTCTACCGTCCGCTTACCCTGCCTTAAGGTGGTGAGTTGAGTCTCGGCCACTGCTTCCCTATCAGGGTCATCGAAGAGGAGACCCAAGGAAACAAAAAATCTGTCAACTGAGGACAATTCGGGTGCCTCTGGGGGTAGTGAGAATGCCCACTCCTGGGGCGACCCTTGGAGTAGGGACATGACAATTCCCACTCTCTGTTCCTCATTACCAGAGGTACGTGGCCGGAGTCGGAAATACAAATGACAGCCTTCCTTGAAAGACAGAAAGGTTTTCCGGTGACAGGAGGGCCTATCAGGTAACTGGATTGGGGGTTCCATAACAGGGAGTGGAACTCCCATCCTGGGGGGTACCCACAGTGGTCTCCTGCTGCTGCACCCTTAGTGCCAGATCTTGGACCAACTGGGTAAGTCCCTGCATCTGCTCTACCAGCATCGTCATGGGGTTCATGGTGCGTGGAGAGCAGTAATGTATGGCCTGTGAAAATGTCACATCAGAGGAGGTGCAGTGGGCCCTGACTGCCACCCAGCCCACTGTCCCTGCCTACTTGATGTGCTGCCCTATATGGCAGACCCCAACTGGATGACAGTCCCTACTCTACTAAGTGCAGGGCAGTCAGGGAAACGCGAAGACAGCAGTCCGGGTCGGTAAAGCTAAGGGTACGCCAAAGTCACAAATCAGAAAACCAAGAGAATAACGTAAGCCAAGCCAAGGGTCAAAACCAGGAGGTAACGCGGTACAGAGAGGACGAGAGCGAGGTCAGGAAACAAGCCGAAGTCAAGGTAACAAAGTAAATAAGCAAACGGGGAAACAGGAGAAGCGCAAAGGGGAACCTTTCACAGGCAAAGATAAAGCAAACTGAGCTGGTTTTAATGAGCCGCCCAGACACCGCCCCAGCAGCTGATTGGTGCGGCCTCCGGACTCCTCTATTGGCCTGAGTGACACACCTCTGAGCTGATTTGAAGCCGAGCTGTCAATCAGCCAGGCTTCTCCCTGGGCATGTCACCCGACTGGAGGGATTAACCCCTGTAGCTCCTTGCTCCTCCACGGCAACAACGTGTGCCGTGACAAGAGGTATCCCACTTCAGATTCACACTACCTGTTCAGGCTAGGGGTGGGTCTGTAACAGAGATTTGCATGTAGGCTCTGTATTTCCAGCTCTTTTTATTGCAGTAACATGAATGCAGGAGATTTAGGGCGACATGCATGAAATTTGGCGCTAACACGCCAAATTTTTTGTGCATATTAATGGCACAGCGGGCCATAAATCAGGCGCATTCCAGCGCTCAGGGGACAGTTCGGGATCAGGTGTACCGCTTTGAAAGTGGTATACCCGTTCCAGCTGTAATGCTCCCAGAAATGCCATAGCAAAGCTATAAATATGTAGCTTCGCCACAGGCACTATGTAATATGCCCGGCAGTGGCATGCGGGAGATTTAAAAATGTATGAACGGGGCTGCGCCTGATAAGGGGCTGAAAAGATGCTAGATATCGCCCTTAATCTATAGTAAACAAGACTACAGAGTTCAAAGGGGTAAAAACCAGTGCTTATTAAAGATAAACAATCTCCTTTGTTTGTTAGAGTTTGTTAGAGCTGGCCAGCTGACATTACTCTCTACTCTCAGATAAGAAAAGAGCAGATATGGAGGAGAGAGCATAATGGTAACTAGAGAAACTTATGTGTCTCAGAGCACATAAAATCTCTCATCTCCTGAAAAGGGCAATATTAAAAGAGGAATGTTTTTGGTAAAAGTCTTGATTTATCGCTCCCTACATGTTGAAAGCTAATTCTTCTTAATTATTATTAAACTCCTTTAACTCCACTAATGGGCCCTAGGCACCCTAGCCAGGCATTGGAAAGGGGCACTATGAAGAAAGATGGTAGTATAAAGAGAGGGGGACACTATTGATAAGGGGCACTATAAAAAAGAGGGACTACAAAGTGCATTTGAAACTATGAAGAGAATGGGACACTCTACAGCAAAGGAGACATTATAAAAAGGGACACTATAAAAAGTAGCACATAGGAGAGGAGTATTCAAGTGAAGGCACTACTAGAAAGAAGGTGGCAAAGTCAAGATGAGAGTCTAATGTGGGTCCCATATCAACTGAACAATGGAATACTATTTTGGAGAGTTTTCTACTTCTGTCTTTGAATGAAGCTCACAGAATTTTTCACTTAATGTTGATCCATACAGCATACAAATTCTCGGCTCTATTATATAATAATTGGTCTAAGAGCTGACTCTATCTGCCCACGTGTGGTTGCATGAACTCATACCTCATGCTAATTAGAATCCGACCAGTATTTTACAGTCAATTTTGTTTTTTTGTCCCAGTAATTTTGGGTATTGGGCACCCCATATCATAGAACAGTACTATGATCCAACATTTTCCGTCAGATTATAGAACATGTTCTAAGTTTTCTGGTCAGATGCCGACCTCAGAAAATCCGAGTTGTGTAGACTACAGCTCAGATTTTCTATTGCGGTCTATGGCGATGGTTTACAGTCATATTTTTGTACATCTGCTTTTATTCTTTTTTTTTTATTATTTTGGCAGGCCAGATGACCAAAAACAAGGATTTAGACTTATGTTGTTCACCATTTGGGTTAACATAAAAATGTTATAGGTGAGTTTGTTATTGAAGGGACCATGCCATTTATGTGTACTTTTTATTTCATTATATTTATGACATAACAAAACATTTTTATTGGATTAAAGTTTTGTGCTTTTTTCTTTTTTTTGTTGTTGATATTTTTAACCCCTTGAGGATGCAGCCTGTTTTGACCTCTCTGACAGAGCACCATTTTTAAAATCTGGCATGTGTCACTTTATGTGAGAATAACTTTTTGACACTTTTACCTATCCATGCGATTCAGAGAATGTTTTCTCGTGACATATTGTGCTTTAAGTTAGTAAGAAATTTTGGTCCATATAAACCTTGTTTATTTGTGAAAAATATCAAAATATTGAATGCTTTGAAAAATTTGTCATTTTCAAAGTTCAAAAATTTCTGCATGTAAGACAGTTATTCCACACACAATAGTTTTTAGCTCGCATCTACCATATATCTACTGTAGGATGGTATAATTTTTTAAATGTGTACTTTTTTTTTTTTTTTTTACAACATTAGGGGGCTTAAAAATTTGCAAGAAAATTGGAACATTAACATTTTTAAAGACCAGTCCAGTTCTGACATGACTTTGAATGGCCTGTATGCTATATAACTCCATAAATGACACCATCTAAGAAACTGCACCCCTTAGGCTATGTCTACACTGCACAGAAAAACGTCCGTTTTTTCAGCGTTTTTCGTTTTCTAAAAACGCTGGAAAAGCGACTGTAATCATCTCCCATAGGCTTCTATTGTAAAACCCTCCTGCTGTTTACACTGAGCTTCTTTTTTCCGCTGTTTTTTTTCACTGGTCGTCTTTTGCAACATGTTCTAAAAAACGCCAGAGCCGGACAGAAAATTTACTACAGGAGTCTATGGAAAGCGCCGGACGTCTTTTGGCGCGTTTTTTGGCGCGTTTTCGTGGCGTTTTTTGCTGCGATTTTTCAATGAAAACCCTCCCAGGAGACCCAAGTCCCACCTATAGTGGGTGTAACAAAGGTTATTCATTATCAAATCTGCATACAAGTGTCTGATGAGTCCTTTTTTGTACCTTTTGTAATCAAATGATCATGTTTTGGTCGCTAACTATTTTTTGCGCAATTCATATTTTTTTCGCTAAAAATACGTTATTTACAGATTTTGCCGTCAGAATCTGTTTTTTACAGATTTTGATGCTAAACTCCTTTTCTAAACATTTTTTGGTGCTAATAAAGTTATCTTGCTACTGATGCTGAAAATACGTTTTTTACGGATTTTGCCGCCAGAATACGTTTTTTACGGATTTTGGCGCCAGAATCCATTTTTTACGTTTTTTGGCACTAAAATCATTTTTTTTTTGCAGATTTTGGCACTAATAACGCTGTCTCGCCGCCTACGCCAAAAATACGTTTTTTTACGGATTTTGCCGCAAGAATCCGTTTTTTTACGTTTTTGGGCACTAAAATATTTTTTTTTACAGATTTTGCCGCCAATAAAGTTATCTCGCCTCTGACGCCAAAAATACGTTTTTTTCGGATTTTGGCGCAAAAATAAGTTTTTTTTGCGTTTTTTGACACTAAAATAATTTTTTTTTACTGATTTTGCCGCTAATAACGTTATCTCGCTTCTGACGCCAAAAATACGTTTTTTTTACGCATTTTGGTGCAAGAATCCATTTTTTATGGCTTCTGGGGCAAAAATCCGTATCTTTACAGATTTTGGCGCTAATAAAGTGATCTAGCTTTTGACGCAAATAAATAAATTTTTTTACGGATTTTGGCGCCAGAATCCGATTTTTGACGGGTTTGGGGGCTTAGTTCAATATCTTTAAAAATTTTGGCGCTAATAAACTGATCTCGCTTCTGACACTAAAAATAATTTTTTTACGAATTTGGCGCAATAATGCGTTTTTGGGGAATTTGGCGCTAAAATCCTTTTCTTTACAGATTTTGACGCTAATAAAGTTATCTTGCAGTATGCAAAGATAATGTGGGTTTTTGTGGATTTTGGTGCAAGAATATGGTGCAAAATTTAATAAAGTAGTAGCACGCAGCAGCAGCACACAAAGGACAATGTACTCCACAATGGCTACAGTGATCTAAAGGAAGTGACTAACTTAAACATGCTTAACTCCACCTGTAGGTGTAGTTTACATCCAATGGCTTAATTTTGTGCATACATTAAAAAGCTCCAAAAAACGCTCCAAAAAACGAAAAACGCACCAATAAACGGACGTTTTTTCAGCTGTTTTTGACAGGCAATGGACAGAAAACTCAGTTTCATAAACGTTTTTAGTAATTCGTTTTCAGGTCGTTTTTTGTCTACTGCAGTGTAGACATAGCCTTAAAGTATTCAAAACAGCATTTACGAAGTTTATTAGCCCAATGTGTTTCACAGAAATTTGTATCACTTTTTCACAGAAACATGATAAATGTGACCAGGGAAATGCAACATAATATAAATTCCCCCAATTCTGCCATTTTTAGAGATATCCCATATGTGGTGTTAGTGCGCTATTCGGCTCAACCTCAAGCCTCAGTATAGAAGGAGCACCTACCGGACTTTGAGTTCTCATTTTTATTCCAATTTTCTTCAGGCCCCATTACAGGTTCACAGGCACCCTAAGGTGCTAAAATTATAATATTGGAAACTACACCCATTACGGAATATATCTACGGGCTTAGTAAAAACACCCCACAGGTGTTTCACACATTTTTTTAGTGTTAGGGCTTGTTCACACGGCGTGTGTGTGATCCGATTTACGGATCCGTTTTCCGGATCCGCAAAACGGATCTAACAATTGTCAGTGTGATTAACATTGTGTTGAAGGGCAAAAGCGCATCGCTGTTCCCACGGGAGATCAGCGATGCGCTTTTGAGGGCTCTCCTGCGCTGCGCTTTTCGCATCCGCTTTAAGAATTGACATGTCAATTCTTATTGCGTTTTACGCAACTGAAAGCCCATAGGAGATAATGGAGTCTGCTTTTGGCACCTGTCCAAAAGCGCTCCACACTCCGGGCACGTAACAGCTGCGCTTTGCATCGTGAAAGCGGATGTGAAAAGCGCACTGGGAGGCTGGACGGGGGATCGCTGGAAAGGTGTGCGTCGGCAGCGGGAGCGCAGGTGAGCGTCGGGAGCGGAGGTGAGCGGCGGCACAGGTGGGCGGCGGCGCAGGTATGCCGGGGCGACGTCGGAGGTGTGCGGCGGCGCAGGTATGCCGGGGCGGCGTCGGAGGTGTGCGGCAGCGGCGCAGGTATGCCGGGGCGACGTCGGAGGTGTGCGGCGGCGGCGGCGCAGGTATGCCGGGGCGACGTCGGAGGTGTGCGGCGGCGGCGGCGCAGGTATGCCGGGGCGACGTCGGAGGTGTGCGGCGGCAGTGACAGCGGAGGAGGTGTTCGGCGGCAGTGACAGCGGAGGAGGTGAGCGGCGGCAGTGACAGCGGAGGAGTCGGGGGCAGACACAAACAATGAATCGGAGCCGGGGGCAGACACAAACACTGAATAGGAGCCGGGGGCAGACACAAACAATGAATAGGAGCCGGGGGCAGACACAAACAATGAATAGGAGCCGGGGGCAGACACAAACAATGAATAGGAGCCGGGGGCAGACACAAACAAACAATGAATGGGAGAAGGGGGCAGACACAAACAAACAATGAATGGGAGAAGGGGGCAGACACAAACAAACAATGAATGGGAGCCGGGGGCAGAAACAAACAATGAAAGTGAGAGAGAGAGAGACTCTCTCTTTTCTTCCTCTTCTAAAACGCATCCGGAAAGCGGATGCGTAAAACGCAGCTGAAAAAGCAGTCAAAACGGATCCAAATAAAGTATCCATTGCTGCGTTTTGCGGATCCGCTTTCCGGATGCGCTTTTCAAGCGCGAAAAACGGATCCGTAAAAAGGATCCAAAACGCCGTGTGAACAAGCCCTTAGGCTGTGAAAATTAATTTTTTTTTCAGCAATCGCAATTTTAGCTTAAAATGTTTCTTTTTTACAAGGAATCCTGGACAAAAAGCACCCCACATTTTGCTACACAATTTCTTCTAAGTTTGGCAATACCCTACATGTGGGAATAAACTGCTGTTTGGGAACATGGCAGGGCGTACAAGTGAGGGAGCGCTATATGGCTTTTGGGATGCAGATATTCGTGGGTGCCATGTCACATTTGAAAAGCCGCCAAAGTACCAGAACAGGTGAATCCTTCCAGAAGTCACCCCATTTTGGATTCAACACCTCTCATGGATCTCATCTAGGGGTGTATTGTGCATTCCATAGGTTTTTTTTAGCGCTGTGCAGCATAAGTGACAGGATAACTTTACTATGCAGGTGTGTACAATTACAAAGCTATGAATTTTATATATATTTTTTTATATTTTAGTACTTTTACACAATAGAAATGTGTTTATAAAAAATTTGGTTTTATGTCTTCATAGTTTGCCAGCCATAACTTTTTTATTTTTCTGCATACGGAGCTGATTATGGGCGTTTTTTTTTTTTTGCCAGATGAGTTGAAGTTTTTATTAGTACCATTGTCTTGTTCGTATGATGCACTGATCACTTTTTATTAAAGGGGTTGTCTCGCTACAATGATTGGGTTTTAATTAAAAGATCTTAAAAAAACAAGCAGCTTTGCGATATATGTTCATTACAAATGTCCTAATGATTTTTAGTTATCCTGGTAGTAGGAGTGCATCAGTTCCTCAAATCACTATAGCAGCTGACCTGTTGATTTTTCTCTCCCTGGCTGTCAGTGCTGGTGAGGTCATCAGCTTCTCAATGCAGGTCAGAGCACAGAGCCCCTCCTGTACAATATGAGGCCACTTGTGATGCTTCTGTAGGGAATGGAGGGGGAGGGCTCTACTCTTGCTTCTGTGTCTGTGTAGCTGTGCTGCCTGGATTAACCCTGTGTGTGCCTGCTCCCCCCTGCTCTCTACACAGATTGAGGAGAGCAGAGGTGAAGCTGATCTGTAGTCAGTAGGATGTGACAGCAGTGAATTGTGTTAATATAATCATGATGTGTCTGTGGAGCTCTGACTAATAGAACAGATCAGGGGGGCATGTGAACGGTTCATATCCCTCCCTGCTCTGCTGTATTAGTGACACATCGTGATTATAGTAACTCACTTCACAGCTGCCCTGTGTATGTTCTGATGGGAGGACAGCACAGAACAGTGTTTGTGTTTGTTGTTGCTTGAGATGTCCGTGGAGATTTGTATGCTAAGCAGGGGGTATAGGAACTTTTGCATCCCCCCTGCTCTGCTATCAGCATACACAGCATCACAGACCTCTCCACACTCATAGATCAGCCCTCTCCTGTCTCCTGACTCTGTGGAGAGGAGCAGCAAGAGCTCAACCACAGCAGCACAGTGCAGCGGATCCAGCAGTGAGCAGACGGCAGCAGACCTAGGCAGGCACACAAAGGGTTAACTCTGGCAGCAAACCCCCTCGCCTTCCCACTGCTGTATAGAAGTTACTGCAGTTGGAGGAGGAGAGCTTCTGTGTGCTGAGGGGAGGGGGAAAGGGGAGGAGAAGAGGCAGACAAGAAGCACGCCCCTGAATTCAAAAATCCTATGCTGCCAGACTCAGTGAGGTAGGCTGAAACGCGTAAGCGATATTGTATTACTGCTATGGATTTTTAATTAATTTGGAATAAGGTTGAGAGTTTGATATGAAGAAGCTGGAGAAATTTTTATTTTTGAATACATGTCTAAAATAATATCATAAATGTGGTGTAAAGCATGTACAGCATTACCCTGTTTCCCCAAAAATAAGACAGTGTCTTATATTACATTTTTTTTTCCTAAAGACGAGCCAAGACTTATTTTTAGGAGATGTCTTATTTTTCCATGAACAAGAAATCACATTTATTGTTGAACAAAACATCAATATGTATTAATATATTGTAGTGATTTCATCACAAACATCAGTATAAGCAGACAAACTCTGAATTGCATAAAAAAAATGCACTAAGTCTTATTTTCGGGGATATCTTATTTTCATGGAAACAGGACATAAAATGCACCAAAATTCTGGCGCAACTGCCTTGATAAATGTTACCCAATGTGTTGCAAACTATGCATGGGCGGCATGGTGTAGCAGATGAGTGCCCATTAGGATACCAAAAGCAGATGGAATCCATTGAAGTGAAAACAATCCTTCAGTTAGGGTCAGTGTGAAATTGAATCAGTACATTGTAGAAATTTTGGGCCTCATGTATGAAAACTGTTTAGGTCTAAGACTTTCTTTGTTGCCCATAGCTACCAATCAGAGCTCCCCTTTCATTTCTTATAGTGCTCTGAAAAAATGAAAGGGGGGATCTGATTATTTTCTATGGGGAAGAAAGTCTTACACCTAGACAGTTTTCATACATTTTCACAAACTCCTTAAACTCTATGGACTCATCCTGGAAATTAAACAACAAGTAATTGTTCATAGTATTTACAATGTTCTCTAGAGACTCTTTGAAAATTGCCACATTTCTCCTTACTTTGGTGTCTGGAGATATCCAGTTACAGCCTTTGATCATAACTATATTGTAAATATATTGATTTTATTTGTTTCTCTTTTTTGTGTCATTCTGTAATTCAAGCCTTAGGATTCAGGCTCTATTTTCTAATTTTATGTGTTGTGCTCACTAGTGCCTATCCAATAGAAATGTGAGCTGGGTTAAAGGTTTAGCTGAGTTTTTGATCCAGACAGAGGTGTGAATAAATGTGAAAGTTGTGTGAAAGAGTGCATGTAAGGCTAACATGAAGCAAGACTAATTTGTGCAAAGAGCTTTTAGACAGGATTTGGCCAGAATTATCTTGCGATTCAAGAGCAAACCATCATTTCCATAAGAATACCCCAATCACGTGACCCAAACATCAACCCTGAAAGACACAATTCATAATATATTTTGGCCAGTTTCCATAAGATTCACACATTATGCATGCTGAAAAAAAGGCAGAATGCAGTTGTGTGTAATTTACACTGGCTTGGAATTCATGGTCCTTCTTTTTTTTTGTATAGAAGTAGTTACCTTCTAGTTAAGTGCTATGTGCATTCACTACTAAGTAACAGAAGCGCCAGTAAGTGAATGGGCACCTCTTAGGCTCTGTAAAGGTAAGAATGGGAACAAAAGAATGCATTCATAACTTTCTAAATATGGCTGCAGAAATAAATGTTGCCAAAGCAACAGTAGTGGATTTACCACAGGGGTAAATGCTCCCCCTATGTTAAAGTTTTCATTTATTTGAGTAATATCTGAGCCTGAAAACTTTACAAGGCACATGATAGATGTCTCTGAAGAGTATGCACATTTTTCTGCAGTAGATTTTGCATTAAATCCGTGTTGAATTCAACATCAAATTTCAATTTTTTTTGTTACAGATGTTCTCCATGCATTGCAGTAATAAATTGCAGAAAATCCGCGACAAAATTGAACTGCAGCACGCTCTTACTTCCAAATCCATTCTTTCCAATGCATGTGGATGGAGTTTTTCACAATGAGATTATGCTGCATACCGTTTCTCACTACGATCAGCACGCCTACGGCAAGATCTTTGGGTGCCCATATGTTAAAATGAAGCCATATGAAGGCTTGCATAGTCATCATGTATTAGTTTCTAACACTTTCTGCCTGTGGTCATCTTTGTAATTCTTCTGCATTGTTTCTACAATACAGAAGAGTGTACTGATGATCGCACCCAATAGTGGTCAAGTACTCTAGGAGGACTTACTGTTAAAGTAAAAAAAAGAAAAGGTTTCAACGTATGAAAATTAATACAAAATTTTAAAAGTTAAAATCACCCTCCTTTTGCCATTTTATAAATAAAAAAAATTATAAAGAAGTTACACATAATTAGCATTGCTGCACCTGTAAAATAAGATCTATTAAAATATAACATCATTTATCCTGTACACTGAACACCGTAGAAGAAAAAAAATTCCAAACGCTAAAATTGCTATTTTGTTGGTCATTTCACTTCCCCTAAAAACTGGAATAAAAAGTGATCAAGTAGTCGCATCTATCCCAAAAGCACCAATCAATTTTGTCAGTCTGCAAAAAATGCATCATCACGGCCCAAAAAAAATATCAGAAAATGGTGTTGCAGCGCAAAAGAAAGAAATAGAGAATATTTTGATTTTTTTTTTACTATACAAAAACATAACAAAACCCTATATAAACGGTATTGCCCAAATCGAATCAACCTGCAGAAAACAGATAACACATTTATAACAAAGTATGAACGCTGTAAAATCAAAACCCCTGCAGGCATTGCGCAAGTATGTGTTTTTTCACATTTCACCCCACTTAAATTTTTTTTTAACTTTCCCAGTATATTCTATGCTACAGTCAATGACACTATTAAAAAGTGCATCTTGTCTGGCAAAATAAAAGCTCTCATATGTCTATGCAGATGGAAAAATAAAAAAGTTATGGTGGGCAGATCAAAAATTAAGAGCCACATTATTATGACCGGCTGTCAGAAAGGGGTTAAAGATGTTTTTCAGCTACGTCTAGATTGTTACATACTTGTTGCTGGTATATACTTGTTATGGTGCCTTTGGTCTTCTTTTGATTCCATCTCAAAACATTCACCTAATTTGTCCAGTGCTGGTGGTTACACTTTCTTAGTAGCTTAATCAAGAGGATTAAAGTGCATCCTAGCTTTTACAAAGGCAGGCCAAGAAGATTCTATACTTTAGCACTGAGCACACTAGGTGGACATTATGGCAAAGGTATTGAAAGATGAAGGTAGCATAGCAAGTTTCTGCCTTATTAAACATTTCCAAATAAATCCTTTGTGGTTCAGTCCTGTTTCACTAGTGTTGCCTCTACACTTTTGGTTTTCATGCCAATGTCATTAAATATGCTCTGAATAAATTAAAATGTGGTGATATAAATGTTATAGTGTACTTTGTTCCAAACCTAAAAAGAGAAACTACTGGACCACTGCTCTGATACTGTATGTCAGGAACACTTATTTTGTCAGGACAGATGATTTGTATCTTTTTTGATGTGTATATCCCAATGATTGTTGTAGTGTAATGTTGAACCTTTTCGTGTGAACATAGCCTTAATGATCTACAGGGCAAACATGGTCTTTTTAGGAGCACATTTGCTTAATTTCTAGAACATATATGTTTTATGTACCAAACGTGGTGGTTAGCACTGTTGCCTTGGGTTCTAATTTGTTCTGCATCTTAGGCTATGTTCACACGGCTTAACTGCGGGGCGTAATTCCGCCCCGCAATTACGCCATGTGACCGGGGGCGGGGGGGGGGAGCGGGGGCCGGCGGGGCCGGCCCATAGACAGTCATTGCTAGCGGCGCGTATACGCCGCTAGAAAGTGACCTGTCAGTTATCTCCCCGCCCGGCGTATTTGCCGAGCAGGGAGAGGAGACGTAATGCATAGTTCTCTATGAGAACTGTGCATTACCGTAGTTACTGGGACGGATTCAGCCCGTAATTGGCGCACTTCGGCGCGTAATTACGGACTAAATTACGCCCCAGAATAAGCCGTGTGAACATGGCCTTACGGTCCAAAAAAATATGGGACCTCAGAAAAGGTATCCCAATATTTACCCTGGTGGAGTCATAGGAATCTAAAGGGCAAACATGATCTTTTTTGGACTATGTTTTGGGCCATTCACAAGGCGTTATGGACAAAGTCTGAGGAATCCAATGGGGTACTAAAAAAAAAAACCAAACCACTACAGATACAGCAACGTAACTTCAGTGGCAGCATACTGATCAATACATAGACCTATGGGGACTTTTTATCTGCTCTCTTTCTTGGTGGTATACCATTTTCATGCGGGAGTCAACAGTGTAACAGACTAAGCTTTAGAGTCCCACAGAGAAAGTGTATACACATAAAATAGAGCAAACATAGGACTAGGTTGGCGCTACTGACTGCCGGTACCCACCAGGCTGCAGCAGCTATGTTGTAGTATCCATTGGGCTACCTTCTTCATGGTATCTCGATATATACCTTGGACATAGTCCATAATGGCATGTGACCAGCCTTTTTGCTTTATTGGTTGACGATGTCTTTGTGTCTATTTATGTATTTTATTCATTTATATAGTGCCATTGTATTCCACAGCACTGTACAGAGACTGTTATTATTCACATTGGTACCTGTTCCCATGGGACTCACAATCTAAATTCCAGATTAACCTATCAATATGTTCTTGGAGTGTGTGGAATCCAGTGTACCCATGCAAACATGCGGAGAACATACAAACTCCTTGCAGATGTTGGAATTAGAACCCAAGGCAACAGTGCTAACCACCACGTTTGGTACATAAAACATGTATGTTCTGGAAATTAAGCAAATGTGCTCCTAAAAAGACCATTTTTGCCCTGTAGATCCTTAAGGGTATGTTCTCAATATGTATTGCTGCATGTACAGAACGCGCCGCAATACTTCGTGTGTTTCGGGAGCTCTCGCTAATACGCCGGCCCCATAGACATGCATTACTCGCGGCGCGTATTCGCCGCATATAATTGACATGTCACTTATCTTCCCGCGTGAACAATACGATTGCATTGTACGCACGGGGGTAGGAGGCGTAATCCATAGTTCTCTATGAGAGCTATGTATTACCGTAATTGCATATTAAGCACAGTGCGCCCCAAAATAAGCTGTGTGAACATACCCTAAGGCTTACATGTACCCCTGCTCAGTATATGCTGTGATACCTTGTTCAAGGTATTCCAATAAATACCACTACCAGAGGCCGAAAGTGTGATTGTGGGCTTAATATTACAAGTATAGGCAGTTGATCTATATTTTGATTGCTTAACCTTAAGGCTAGGTTCACACGGCTTATATACGCCCCGCAATTACGCCGTCTGGACAGGGGCGGGGCAGGAGCGGGGGGCCGGCACCTCGCCGCCCCATAGACTTTCATTACCAGGTAATTCACATGTCACTTATCTCCCCCCGCGGCGGATTCGCCGAGCAAGGAGAGGAGACGTAATCCATAGTTCTGTATGAGAACTGTGGATTACCGTAATGACGGGGACGGATTTCAGCCATAATTCGCGCACAACGGCGCGTAATTACGGACTGAAATACGTCCCATTTTAAGCCGTGTGAACATGGCCTTATTGTCACATATTCAGTTTCAATGGCTGTGTTGTGGGAATGACAGGAATACCAATTACTTTCAATTGTGAATCAGCAAACAAATGATAATATATTAAGAATTTCATATATAGCCTTTATCAGTAACAAACAGGTTTATATTGCAGTCCATAATTACCATGTATATCAAATAACTCTATGGTAAAGATAAAAGGGAAACCTCTTTATGTACAAAATGTTCTTTGTCTATGCTTCATGTCTTGTTCAAGTGTGTATTATGCTCTATAGTAATACATCTTTAACCGTTATTACAGATCTAGAAGATGAAATTAAGAGCATCTCTTAAAGATTCATGATCACAACACTGGTTAGTCTGCCGTTTCCATAGAGCCAGGTCCAAGATTTTGTTTTAATGTAATTAAGCCTCAAGATTTATGAATACAACACGCCAGAACTTGATCCATGCTCATTTTCAATTACTGCACTGAAAAGCCTCCATCCAGATGTCTCTATTTACTGCATTGAAAAACCGGCAGGACTAGAGGTCTTTATGGGAGGGACCACAAATTGTCACACTTGTTAATTTTCTACTGAGGACACTCAGCAGAGGTCTTGGCATTGACCTTGATTTAAAAGACCCAGGTCTGACAGAGCAAGCGTATCAATGATTAGAAGTGTGACCCCACAACCTGCCCGGTTTGCCCCCTGAGCTTTGTGGGTATTTGTGTAATGGGATCATTCCTTATTTCAGTTACACTTTTACACCATGCGAAGACAGGGATTTTCTCATGTGAAATACAAACATGTGATCAGAAGATCAAATCTGCCTTGACAGCAGAGACAATATGGAAACTAAAGGGGAAATGCAAGACATTTTAACAAACAGAAACAACTTCATTGTCACTGTAGGTTACAACCTTGAAGATATTGATATATATATATTCAACATGATTAAGGTACAAGTCTTACAAATAATGTTTGTTACATTAGCAATTTTAGCCTCACAATTACGAAGTCCTATAAATCTTACTTTACAAAACATCCATGTGAAGCTATGTAAGTCTTTTCAGTCTAAATCAATATTCATCATGCATCAGGCATATTAAGACCTTCAGTGTCCTAATTGGGTCAAATTGCAGTAATTAAGAACATTATGTGATTATTTTTAATCATTGAATTGAAGGAAATTATGTCTATTGTTTGTGAATCCGCCACAGAAATAACACACCCCAGGGGCTCCCCTTTTTAAACTTCTTTGCACAAACATACATCCTGTATGTTGCTTAATCTCTATTCCATGGTTCTCTACTCAAGCTCTGCTGTTTATCATTATAGTTTTTGAAAATTTCTGTAATTTTAAATTTTATTTTCTACAAATCCATCTAGGTCTTCAATGTATTTAGTTGAATTTCAAATGGCTCAACATTTTGCAAAAGAAGCAAGATATATTACTACCATCCCATATGACAGAAAACAAAAATAGCTTAAAGGCACTTTGCCATCATACACATTGAGGGTCATCAATTTAAGAGAAGTGTGGGTCCCACCTCTGGGACCTGCACCTATGTGTAGAATGGGCCCCCAAAACTCCTGTTCTAAATGGAGAAATGACTGCGCAAGCGCGGCCCCTCTTCATTCATTTAAATGGGAGTTCAACAGCATGCAACTGCTTGGCCGTACTCAGAACTCCCACTTATATCAATAAGGAGAGGCCAGACTTGCACAGCCACTCTCTATTCAGAATGAAAGTTTCAGCGGAATGTTCTTGAGATAGGTGCGGAAACTGCACTTATCTGACATTGATAGCATATCCTTTCAATAAAGTAAAAGTAAAAAAATAAAAAAATAAATGTTTAAGAGTAAAAAAATAAAAAATAAAAATTCAAATGACCCCTTTTTTGCTATTTGACAAATAAAAAAATCAAAGAATAAAAAATTACACATCATTCTATCTAATTTGTCCATTTGTCCAAATTATTCCCAATTTGCCATTTTCTCTCCACGGTGCCATGTAACTCAATAGTATTACAAAGTCTCAGGTGTGAATGTGAGGGATGTACTCACGTTTGTTGCCAGTAGTTTAGATATTGATGACTGTGTGTTGTGTTATTTTGAGGACACACCAAATTTACACTGTTTTACAAGCTTTACACTGACTACTTTACATTGTATCAAAATGTCATATCTTCAGTGTTGTCCTACGAAAAAATGTAATACAATATTTACAAAAATGTGAGGGATATACTCATTTTTGTGAGATACTGTAGATTACGATGGGAGAGCTGCAGTACAAAACACATCTCATGGACAAGAGTTTCTTGAAGAACCCAGCCATATTTTTCCAGTCTTATACACTAGCTTCACTCTCATATAGGTGACACATAGGCGTAAAGAAGAAACATATGGCTAGAGACTAGGAGCATGTGAACTTATTCCATCAAACAAGAATCAGCTATATGTCTCAGACTACTGTTCATAATTCACAACTATCGTTTTCTACAACAGGGAACATTTAATTGCCTACTGAAATATGAGGTTGATTGTATGGAAAAGCATCTCAGCCTTACAATACTGAAGGGTGTAGTGTAGGATACACCTAAGTGACACCTAAATAAAGATGTTTTGCTCTTTTGTAAGTATTTCATTTGTCATCCAATGTTCCTCCAAACGTCAAAAACAGTTCAGTTAATTATCATCCTTTGAAATTAGTGCTAGTAAATGTGTGGACTAGACCCTACAGGGGACAGGAGCTCTGTGAATAGGATAATTCTAGGTACATAAAATATGCTGGTGCTTTATAACTAACAGGTAATAAATAATAATGTCCACATATACAACAATAAGTCATAGTGGACCTAGCGACCCAGGAAAGCAATGGACCTCACACAGTGTGAAATACATCTAAGCCTTAGCATGTCTGTCTGTGCTAGACTCATGATTAGTGGTAGAAGAGCTTGATTGTCCACTCGCCCTCTTTTTTAATCTCCCATTCCTAATGCATCAAACATTCAGACTGAAGCGGCAGAGCCTTAACTACAGGGTTTAATGAGGCAAGAATTTCAAGATTTATGACAGACTGACAGCTGATAGCATACTGACCTAGGCTTAGAGGAACATAAATCAGCCTGTCCTCATTGCTGCTTCTCTTCCTCCTCTTAGTTGTGACTCTCAGAATTGAACACATGGCTCTTCTTCCCTGCTGGGGTCTGTAAAATATGTAAGACAAAAATGTAAAACGCAATATAAATGAGAAGTCTTAGACTGGAGTCTATGCCTGTACCCCCTGTAAACCTGGCCTTCCTAGAACATGGATACATCTGCTTCACATTTGTCTTCATCCCATGTTCTTCCTTCCAGTTTTTAAGTTAAGACTGGCTTGGATGGAGTAGAAAAGCCAATGCTCACAAAATCTCATTACATGTCACCAGGTCTCTATCCTCCTCGCTTCCTAAACTTGTAGCATGGCAGACATTTTACTAACAAAGTATTGGATATTGCTTACGTTTTGTAAAAACATTGGACTATAATAATTAGAATGGGCAAGTAAGTCTGAAGAGGGTTATTATGACCACTTCCTACTTTCAACGTTGGCAGTGCGTGGTTCTTGAAGAACGTCATGTGTGGCGAGCTCGCTTGATTGGTATATAAGTTGTGCGATATGCTGTCTGCACAATATCCCTCATTGCTGCCATAGGTAAAAATGGCAATTTGTCTGAGTTGCAAAAAGGGATGATTATTGGCTTTCGGGCCACTATGGAAGAATTTGTAAAATTGTGCAGTTTGTGAACTGTTTGCATGCTGCTTTGGTGAAAATGTATCATGTGGTACCATTGCAAATAAGCTACATGCCAGAAACATCAGAGAACAAACACCCTGTCACCATTGCTGGAAGAATGCAAGCTGGTGCTGGCAGCGTCATGGCCAGGGAAATGTTTTCATGGTATTCTCTGGGTCCATTCATCTATGTGGAAGGCACTCTCAACTGATTTGGATATGAATCCATCCTTGCTGATCACATACACCCATACATGCTGATTGTTTTACTTGGAGTGGATGGGATCTTTCACCTAGCTAGAGATGTCTGACATTAGTTGCAAGAGCATGACTTAGAATTTCCCCTAGTATCCCAGATTTGAAGTCAATTTGAGCATCTGATCACCTTTATTGCTGTCTTCGCTCTAGGGATTCTCACCCACATACCCTCCAGCAGCTCTTGGATGCACCACGGCCAGCATGGCTCTAGATACCTGTGACAACCTATTTGGGTCAAATTCAACGCAATTATTTTTTTCCATAAATCAACAAAAAACAAATTGTAACCATACCCCTATCTCAAAATTATTATGGATAAAAAGTCAGGTTGGCAACCTTGGTGAGAAATTAACTTAACTACAACTTCCTGTTTTCATTTTTGCAAAAGTGATCATCACAATCAAACTGTTTGCTCTGTAAATAGAAAAAATCTATTTCTTATCAACTTCTGAATCAGGTTCCAAGTTAGGTTTTTTTTCTTCTGGTTTGTAAGAGTTAACTTACCACTCAAAGGTGCTTTCTATCCAACATCACTTCTTCTCCACCATCACTTCTGGTCTGATGTTACATTAAAGAAACACTCTAATGTGATATCCAGGCATGAAGTCAGTGCAGAAGTAATGTTGGACCAAAAGGGTTATGGTTATGCTTAGGGTTACAGTTGGGGCTAGGGTCATATTTTGCCAAAAACTCTCCCGTTTTTGGCGGGGGGGGTCCCGCTATTTGGGGTCCCCTCCCCCGCCATCCCGGCAGAGTTGGCATTTCTCCCGCCGCCAGCAGGCAGCGGGGGTTCTTTAAATGGCCGCGGCGACAGAGTAGCGCTGGTGTGCTACTCTGACGCCGCCGGGCCGTTCCCACAGGCAGGTAAAAGGGGCCCCACAGCTGCCCCCTCACCCGCCCGGAGTCTCGCTGAGCAGGGAGGAGGCAGGAGGGATCGCTCCCTCCTCCCTTCTCCCCCTGTATGTCCGGCGCCGGTGCGCGCTGTACATACAGGTCAGCGGCGCTGGGGAAGTGACGCGCGGCTGCACTCAGTCCCCCTGCGTCGCTGAGGTGTCCGGGCTGCAGGAGCCTGGTGAGGTGAGTGGATTTATTATTTTATTTTATTAGCTGTATCTGGTTACAAATACCTGGCAACAGAGGGGAACTACTGGCTACAAAAGGGGGCACTACCTGGCAAAAAATGGGGGCACTACCTGGCAAAAAATGAGGGCAATACCTGGCAACAGAGGGGGCACTACCTGGCAATACAGGGGACACTACCTGCTACAATGTACTGGCAACAGAGGGGACACTACCTGGCTACAATGTAAAATGGGCCCCAGAGGGGGCACTACCTGGCTACAATGGGGGGGACTACCTGGCAACAAAGGGGGCACTACTTGGCAACAGAGTGGGCACTACCTGGCAACAATGGGGGCACTACCTGGCAACAGAAGGGACACTACCTGGCAACACAGGGGACACTACCTGGCAACAATGGGGCACTACCTGGCAAAAGAGAGGGCACTACCTGGCAACGAGGGGGCACTAAACCCGGCAACAATGGGGCATCTACCTGGCCAACAGAGGGGGCAAATACCTGGCAACAAAGGGGCACTACCTGGCAACAGAGGGGGCACTACCTGGCAAACAATGGGGTCATCTACCTGGCAACAAAAGGGGCATCTACCTGGAAAAATATGGGGGCACTACCTGGCAACAGAGGGGGCACTACCTGGCAACAGATGGGGCACTACCTGGCAAAAAAAGGGGGAAATACCTGGCAAACAAAGGTTGCACCTACCGGCAAACAAAGGGGGGGCCACTACCTGGCAACAAACGGGGGGACCTACCTGGCTAACAAAGGGGGGCACCTACCTGGCTAGCAAAAGTGGGGGATCTACCTGGCTAACAAGGGGGGCATCTACCTGGCTACAAATTTGGCTCAAACCCGGCTACAGAGGGGGCATCTACTTGGCTACAAGGGGCACTACCTGCCTATAGGGGGCACTACCTTGGTTATGGGGGGTTACTACCTGGCTTAAGGGCAACTTTCCTGGCTTTCTTCCAAAGCCGTTATGCAGTTAGGTGGAGTGGGTGTGGCTTTTTGAAGGGGCGTGGCATACCGACAAGATGGGCGTGTCCATCTTGTCGGTCCATCTCTACGCGCGCCGCCCACTAAAATCTCCTGCTTTTTCATTTTCAAAAGTTGGCAACTATGGGCTCTGTTCACACGGTGTATTTGCAGGGCGAAATTACGCCCCGCAATTACGCCGGTGTGGCCGGGGGGCGGGAGCGGGGGGGGGCCAGCACCCGCCGGCCATAGACATTCTACCAGCGTGCGTATACGCCACTGGTAATTCACATGTCAATTATCATCCCCCTCTGCGTATTCGCCGAGCAGGGAGAAGAGACGTAATCCATAGTTCTCTATGAGAACTGTGGATTACCGTAGTTACTAGGACGTATTCAGCCCGTAATTTGCGCACTCCGGCGCGTAATTACGGACTGAAATACGTCCAGTTTTAAGCCGTGTGAACATAGCCTTACAGTTAGAATGTGAGTAGAAAAACATCCCGAACCCGTATTTTTCTTACAGCTTAAAGGGGTTTTGCCAAGAAGTGAGTTTCTTACCTCTTATCTGCTCAGGAGAGAAGATAAACAAAGCATGCAGCATCATGAACGGCTGCAGGGGGAGAGAGAGTGGGGGCTGAGCAGAGCCAGGAAGCAGAGAGTGTCTGCAATGTTTACTCAAATAATTCCATTACAACCAGTGGATTCTCTATACAATAAAAAGGAGATTCCCTTGCAAGCTCCTTCATGTTCCCTGTCATCAGATAAGAAGTGCAAACACGCAAGCGCGGCCAGATCAGCTCCTGTCAGTGTCCTGGTCGTGTCTAATGTAAACTGTCAGGAAACTAAGGGGGACTGAGCAATGCTCTCACAGGCTCTCACAGGCTTTACTTTTTTTAATGACATATATTAAGAAAAGTTATTAAATACCCATTTTGGAGGATCCCACGTCAACAATACATCGTGGCAAAACTCCTTTAAGTCTTAATAGTACAAATGATGGTGTTAATTGATCACTTTTGCAACAGTTAAAATAGGAACTGTGCTATGTTCGTTATCCCCAAAGGTGCCAACCTGACTTTGTTTACGGACAGTTTGGATATTTATGATATATGGAAATCAATGAACCAAAAGGATTCTAACTAATATAAGATTACTACTGACATTTACTGCGAACTGTAAAAGAATGAAGATTATTAAAATAACCTGTCCAAGCTTCTTCAGCTTTAAAATAATCACAGACACATCGTTTCTTTTTTACCAACACTGAAAAGAAGCCTTGTTTCTATGGACTGTCCAGGAATTCACGAATGCCTGGAAACCTTTAAGTAAGCTTCTCAGAAAATCATAGTAAAATTGTCAGAAGATGACAAATGACAGCTGGATTTAAGGTTCTATAAAGCTACCGTAACTATAAATATACAACCAGAATAGCCACACTTCTGCTAAGGGAATATCTGAATGTAATATTGAGACTTACTACTACTAGGGGGACATATATGAAAACTGTCTAGGTCTAAGACATAACAACCATTCAGAGCTCCCATTTCATTTTTTTAGAGCACTATATGAAAGGGGAGCTCTGATTGGTTGGCAACAAAGAAAGTATTAAACCAAGACAGTTTTCATACATGAGGGCCCTAGTTCTCATTTACTAGGCTTTTTACCTTTTGGATAAAAGCCTGTTATAGTCCTCATGTGTATGATTGTATTATGGCTCTACCTGGTTTTGAGCCATAATAACGCACATTTTACAGTAAGAGCAGTTAGACTATGGAACTCTCTGCCAGAGGAATTTGTCATAGTAAATTTGCTAAATTAGTTGAAAAGGGTCCTGAATGAACTTTTAGAGTGCAATAATATAACCAGTTTTAACACTTAGATTTCTGGAGAGCGGTCATTCATCCAGGGATTTATACTCGAGTTGGGAAAAAAATTTCTGCTAAAATGTGGACAACTGGCTTCTACCTCAAGGGGATCAACTCTGTAGGACAATAGGCTGAACTGGATGGACATCTGTCTTTTTTCATGTTATAAACTATATGTAACTATCATGGGCTGCAAAAGTATTCCTACCTTTTGAACTATTCCTAATTTTTAAACATTACAGTCACAAACGTAAATTAATTTATTTGATATTTATGTGATAGATCAACACAAAGTAACAGGTATGTGTGAAGTGTAAAGAAAAGTGCGTTTCCAAATTTTTGCAAATTAAAAAACTGAAAAGTGTGTTGTGCATATGTATTCGGCCCTCTGTACTCTGATACCCCTCTATAAAATCCAGTGTTACCAATTGCCCTTATAAGTCACCTAATAAATATAGTAAATAGAGTACATCTGTATGTAATTTATCCTTAGTATAACTACAGCTGTTTTGTGGAGGCCTCAGAGATTTGTTAGAAAACATTAGTGAACAAACAGCATTGTGAAAACCAAGGAACACACCAGTCAGCTGCGGGATAAAGTTGTGGCAAAGTGTATTGCAGGGTCAGGTTTTAAAACAATTGCCCAAGCTCTGAACATCTCACAGAGCACTGCTCAGTATATCATCTGTAAATGGAAGAAGTATGGCACAACTGCTAACCTACAACTATGAATCATGCACACCACAAACCTGGCCTTTATAGAAGAAAGACATTTTTAAAAGCAAACCACAAAAAGATCTATTTGCAGTTTCCCAAAAGTTCTGTAGGGGATACAGCAAGCATGTGGAAGAAGGTAATTTGGTCAGATGAGACTTAAATGCCAAACTCTATGTGTGGAGGAGAGCCAACACTGCACATCACCCCAGGGCCGCGTTAGGACAGTACAGCCGGTACTGCCTTACGGGGCCCAGCCACACTGTGAAACAAGCAGAGGCCCATGGCCACTGGTAGCTATCACCTCCTTTTTCCCACAGTAAGGGGTAGAGAGAAGGGGTTCCCCCAACCTGTTTCACTAAATCCCCTGCAAACCCCCTTTCCCGGGTCCAGGGGGCATCCTTTGGCCCCACTTCTGAGCGGCCCCCCCGCGTCCCGCACCTCGAGTGGGGGGGTTTCCGCTCACCCTTTGCTCCCCCCCGGGGCCCCTTGACTTTAACCGGCCAGGGCCCTGCCCCTTCCGTCCGGTCCCTCGGCTTTGGGGCCGGCGGCCCCTTAGGGAGTTCCGCGCGCCGGCAGTCTGAGATTTAAAGGGACAGGGGCCGGGAAAAATTTGGGGCCTTTTCCCCCCGGGCCCACTGCTCCAAATTTTAAGCCCAGCCCTTCCCAGGGGCCCTTTTTCCCGGGATCTTTATTTGCAAAAGCCTTTTTGGGGGGGAAAGCGTTCCAAAAAGGGCCTTGTCTTGCCTACCGTTTACCGAACCCATTTGCTTATTTTTAAACCGACCCCCGAACCTTGCCACCTCCCCTGACCTTTTTGCCTGTCGGGCTTTCACGAACCTAAAGGCCGCCCCCTGACCTTTTTTCCGTCCCCTGACTAAAGCCTGACTGCCGATTTCCCGGATTTTTCGCCCCCCCCTTTCCCGGGCCACCCGGGCGGGCAACCCCCCGCCAGGGGAAGTAAACCGGGTTGGACCCTCCCGCCGCGGCAAGTCCATCCCGTTTTGGGCGGGGGGCTCGGTGAATCCCGGGGAAACCCCACTTAGTTTTACATTTTCCCTTGTGGGTTTTACGCCACCCGGCCCATTTGGCCCAGGGGGAAATCCACCCCAAGACCTTTTTCCCAGTGGGATCCGGTAAAGGATCCCCCCCCAAGGTGCCCTTTCCCCAAAGCCCCCGCCAAAACACCACCGCGTGGGTCAAATGAAAATCAAAACGATCGTCAAGCAAGCACAGCAGCCCCGAGCAGCTCTCCTCCATGAGGGCAGCAGCTAAATGGGCCACTCAGCAGAAAGCAGTCGGCGGGCAGTTTTCTTCCCGTGGCATTCCTTCCGTTTTGGTTTTCCAAGCCCCCGCTTTCCATGCCGCAAATTTTGGGAACGGGGACCCTAAGGCCGCATTCCCTTCATCCCCAAATTGTTTCCCTTCATTTGGAATTTAAATTGGCGGGGGTCATTTCCCTTGGGAAAAGGGATCCAAGGGGGCCCTTCGTGGCAGTCTCCTTTTCGGTAAACCCCTGCCTGGGCAACTCCTCTCTGGGACCGGGGCGACCGGGGTCACCCCCAGCCCCTTAGTAAACATTTCAAAAAGGGAAAATTCCGTAGGGGTTTTTTCGAAGACCCTGCCTGGGGCCTTGGGCTGCTGAAACCGCCCTTTTAAACCTGCACAAGGGAAAACCCCCCCGTGGGAGACTACGGTGCATTTTCCGCCACAGCATCGGAGCAGGTTTGGAACGATCGCGTTGTGCCCACTTTAAAAAGGGGAACCTCTCCCAAGCCAGTTGGGGTTTAAGGGTTTTGGCCCTCGGGCCACCCGGAACTCAAAACGTCTTTTTTAAAAACCCGAGCTCATCCTTTTGGGCTAACCAGATTGAAATCCCTTGAAAGGGGAAGGACGTGAGGACCCTCCCCCAAAAGCAAGAAAAAACCTACCACCCCCCCTATCCCATCCTGCCCGGGTTTTTTCAAAGGGCCTCCACACCTCCTTCCCACCCCAGCCGTGGAAGGGGCCCCTTTCAGGGAATAAGCCCCCCCGGGACCTCCGCAGGAACTTGACCAACGGCTTAAGAAAAACTTTTCCCTTCTATTGGGGCCCACCCCCTAAACATCTCCTCGGGGGGGGGTTGGGGAGGGGAGTTTCCGTCCCGGGGGGCCTGGGAGACGAGCGCACCGGGGGCAAAAACGGGGGGAAGGGGGGTCCCGGGGGGTGGGGCACCCCTCTACCCCCCGTTTTGAACAAACCCGTCCGGGGCAGCACGGAACCCGGGGACCCCCCCCTTTAAAAGCTTCACCCTTTTCCGGACCCCCCGGTTTCGTCGGGGAAAACTTTTTGGACGCTGCCTGGTGTCTCAACAAAAACTTTCCCGTGGTTCTCCCGGGGAGAAACCCCTATCCATCTCCCCCCCGTCATTGGGGAGATCCTCAGCGAAAAAAGCCCTTTACCGAAGGGACCCATTTGGTTTCCTTAAAATTGGGAGCACTGCATAAAAAAGGGGACTTTTGTTCTAATTTTTACCCGGGGGTTTTTCCCTCGCCCATCCTATTGGGTTTTCCCTTGGCTGCAGAAAACTACCCCGGGTTGACGGCCAGACGGGCGAAGTTTTCAAGGGGGCCCCATAGTTGGGTTCCCCCGCTTTTTTGGGGGCACCTTCCCCGGTTTGTCTTACCGCTCCCCCGGGAAATTTGGTCAAAAGCCTAACGGGTCTCCCCCGCATCAAAACATGAGTTTTCTGATGTTTTTTTTTCCAAAAAACAAGCAGAACCTTCCCCCCACACCCGTCCTTTTAAAATTGATTGCCCCCGTTTGATCTTCCCCCGGGTTCCCCAGTCCTCCTCGGGGCAAAAGTCTACCCCTTATCCGTTCCTAAACTCAACCCAGCCCTAGTACATCCGGGAAAATCTTCAAAAAGGATTTATTTAAAAAGTCCTTCTTCCCCCCCGGGGAGCGGGTTCTTCTTCGGGGAAAAATAAGGACGGCTCCTTGGGGCCCCTGCATCGAATACCGGGGTCTGAACAAAATCAGGGGTTTTAAAAAAAGGGAAACCCTTTTACCGTTGATCACGGAACTATTCACCCGGCCCAGGGGCGAAAGGGTTTTTTTCCAAGCAAATCTGAGAGGGGCCCCAAACAATTTGGCCCGGGAAACCTGCAAGGGCGAAAAGGGTGGAAGAGGGGCCTTAAAACACCTAAAAAGGGGTTTTCATTTTCGAGAAACCTTGGTGTTTGCCTTTCGACTCTGAAATTTGGCGCCTGCCCCCTTCCCAGGATTTTTCTTTAAATGATGTCTTCGGGGAATCTTCTCTATCCCTTTGTGTCGGGGGCCCCCGGGGCCCGACACCCTTTGATAAACCCCTTCCGTTTTTGAATTTCACCCCCTTTCACATCCCCAAGTGCTACAGGGGCCTACTGGAAAAATCATTTGGGTATCCCAAAATTGGGGGAATGCCTTTTCCATCAATTCGGGCCTTTCCCCTTTCCAAAGGGTTATATTATCCGGACCGGGGGCTACAAATGTACCCACCAAGTTGTCAGCCGTTTTTTAAATTTGGCCCCCCCCAAGTGGCCTGTGGGCCTTTAAAAACGGTTTTTTTTGGGCTTCTGCAACTTTTACCGGGAAATTTTTTTCCCGCCCCTTCTCCATGCGGGTGGCTCCCATTGGGGCCCCTTACGAGGAAAAACGCAAATCCACTTAGCGGGGCCTTCCAAAGGCCGGGGGAAGCGTTTCTCCCAAAGCAAAAAAAGGGCCCCTTTGCCTGGGCGCCCAAATCCGGGTCGCGGCCAGACCCAGGCGAAACCCTTTTTCGCTGAAGAAGAAGGGCCTCATCGGGGGGGCCTGGAGCAGTCCCCCCCAAAAAAAGGGCCCACAGGGCAAAACAGACACTTTTGGCTTCTTTTCTAAAACCTTTCCCACAGGGGGGAGGGGGAATTAAAACCAATTTAGAGAGGGGGAATTATTAGCCATAAAACTGGCCCGGAAGAATGGCTATTTGTTTGGAAAGGGGGCCCGGCATCCCATCTGTATCTACTCGGATCAAAAAAACCTCCGAGACCCCCCAGACGGGGGGGCCCAGGGACTTAATCCAAAAAAGGGCTAGGTGGTCGTTTTTCCTTTCCCCCCGTTTTAAAAATTTCAGATTCAGTTCCGCCCTGCCAAAAAAAAACGAAAAAGGGCCCTGAGGGCCCTCTTCCCTTTCCCTTTCCGACGTGGGGGTGAAGAAGCGACCCCCAGACACAAAATTTTCCCCCCGGAACGCCTTATCTCCGCAGCCCCCTGCGCCCCTCCGGAACGCCCCACCGGGAAAAAACATATTTTCCGCCCTGCGCTCCGTAGGCAAACCTGAAGGGTGGGGTCATTTCTCACAGGTGGGCCTTTCCGGGTTCCCCAAAAGACTTTCCCTGTTTTTCCCGCCCCCTATTTGGGTGGCGGGCCCCTCGCAAAGGTGATTAAAGAGTTCTTTCCGGGAGTGTACCTCCTGTCCGAAACAAGGACCCCACCCAACCCGGGCAGGTCCTTCCCCCCCGGGCCCTTTCCCCTTTTCGCAACCATGGCACCTAGCGATGGACTTCATAACTGACCTCCCCCCTATCGTCCCCCCTTTTTTTAAATTCCCGGTTGTTTGGGGGGGTTGGTAGACCCGTTTTTTCTAAAATGGCAAAAATTTGGGTCCCCCTTTTCCCAGGTCGCCTCCTGCCCTGCCCTGGCCGAGCAAATTTTTTCTCCACATTTTTCGTCTGCTTTGGTTCCCTCTCCAAATCATCTCTGACCCCCGGGGGTGGCAGCATTTCTAAAATTTTGGGGGGCCCTTTGGGGCAAAAATCCCCGGGGAACTTTAAATTCTCCCCCGGCTTACCACCCCCTCAGACGAATGGCCAGGGGGAGGGGAAATTGGGAAACAAGTTTTTGGGATTTTAAAACCCGCCCATTTCAAGTCTGGGAAAGGCAAAAAAGCTGGGCCAACCCTTTCTTCCGGGCGGGAATTTTTTTTGGGATAAAATTTTCCCCAATTTAGAGTCCCCCGGGGCCTCTCCCCCTTTTACGTTTTGTACGCTTTCATCTCCCGCCCCCCCTCTCCCCCCCTAGCATCCCCCAACCCAGGGCCCAGCTGCTGAAAATCCCCCGGTTCCAGGGGCATAGGGACCCCGTTTGGTCCCTGAAACCCGCCAATTCCCCCGCTCCCCTGGGTCCCGACCGGGATGAAGGCCAGGCCCCGATAAAAAGAAGGGAAACCCCCTCCTGTCTTCTCCCCGGGGTGATAAGGTTTTGGGTGGGGCACCCCGGGTATGTCCCGCCTTTAAAAACCCCTCCTACAAACTAGGACCCCGCTTTTTTAAGGGGCCCTTCGGGGGGGGGTCCTTTTAAACACATAAACCCCCGGGGGCCTTTTAAACTCCGGGTTCCCCCCTACCATGCTATCCCCAACTCCTTCCCTGTCCGCTATTAAAAAAAACCCCCTTTCCCTTTAAACGCTTCTCTCAGAAGGCAGGGCCATTTCCCCCGTCTGTTTTTGATGCCCCAAAATTTTATTGGGGGTTTAAAAAATCCTTTGTATAAGGGGGGTGACTAAGGAAACAATATTTTCTAAGTCGACTGGAAGTGGTTGGGTTTTTGGGGCCCGAGGGGGGAAAAATCTTTTGGGGAGCCGGTTTGGGAAAAATCCTGGGCCGCAGGGAAAATTTAGTAAATTTTTTCCCCCTCTAAAAAGAAAAGGGGGGCCCAAAGGGGAGGGTACTGTCACGGGTGCCCCTGGGGGAAACCCCCGTCCCGGTTTGCAGGGGGCATCCGTGCCCCGACTCTGAGCCCCCCTTTCCCCCCCAAACCCCGGGGCCCGGGGGCCGCTGATTCCCCCCTGCCCGTGTCCCCAGTGGGGCTTTCCCGGCCCCGCTCCTGCCCCCTTCCGCCTTCCCGGGCCCCTCGTTTTGCGCGGGGGCAGCCCCTTAGGGGAACCCCGGAAGGGGGGGCCGGCAGTCTTAATTTTTTAAAGGGGACGGCGCCGGTAAAAAGGCCATTACCGGGGCACTGCCCGTTTTAAAAGAGGGCCCCGGCCCCTTCCCCCTGGCCCCTTTTTTTGGGAACTTTAGTGCACATGCCCTATTGGGGAAAACGTTCCAAAAAAAGCCTTTTTCCCTTTCCTACCGGACCCCAACCCCCTTTTTCCCTTTCGTTTTACCCGACCAAAGAACCCTGCCACCTCCCTGACCTTCTGCCTGTCTACTTCAAAGAACCTCACCGCCTGCCCCGAACCCTTTTTTTGCCTGTCCCCGCACGAGCCTGACTGCCGATTCGGGACCTCGCCTACCCCTTGGCCGCCCCCGCAGGGAAAACCCCCCCAGTGGTTTGTTGGGCCTGGTGGACCCTTTCCCCCCTCCCCCCGACAAGTCCAACCCCCCTTTTCGGCGGGCCTTGGGGTTTAATACCGGGAAACCCCCTTAGGTTACACCTCCCTGGTGTTGGGGACGCCATCGCCCCGTGGGCCCGAGGGCCACCCCAGGGCCATTACACCTGTTCTTTTCTAACCCTATAATCTATAGTATTTGTTTTGTTGTCCTTGCACGGGTATTAATTGAATGAACTGCGGGCAGGAGAGGGACTCCCCTCCCCTGCCTTTTGTAACGCAAAGCCCGGTGGGAAAGAAGAATTTTTAAATTTAACGCACCACCCTCTTCTTCCAAAAACTAGGCCCCAAAATGGGAAAGCGCCAGGCTTGGAGTCGACACAACTTCCCTTTACGGCAGCATGAAAAAGGTGAGTTGCTAATTTTTTGGGGGAAAATCCCTACCAAAACTTTCCTACTGTGGGGCCCAAATCTTCTACCAACCCACCCCTGGTTTGGGGCCCCTTTTACTGCCAGGGGGCCCCCTTTCCCGGGGCCCCCTCCTACTGGGGGGCCCCTAAAAACAACCTTTCCGACCTACTGGGGGGCCCATTTAAAAAAACCCACCCCCCTGAAGGCCTGCCCCCTATCTACCTTTCTGTGGGTTTTTCTACCACCAAAATTCCCGGGGGCCCCAATATTCCTACCCACACTAGAAGCCTATATAACAAACCCAAATGGCACCTATTTTTACCTTTCAAAAAGGGGGGCAAAACTTCCCAAAACCAGGGGACCAGGGGTGTAATTAATTTTCCATTTTGGGGGACTTTTGGGATTGGGGGTTAGTACATGGGGTAACACAGGGGGGGAAGATGAAAAAAGTGAAATAATCTCAGGGGGGGTTTTTTTTGTAAATTCTGCCCGGGACAAGGTTTTGTAACTTATGTTTGGAAAAATTTTTGGGTTTTTTTATGTAATGGGTTTTTTATTCATTTAAAAGTTAATTTGGGGATTTCCATAATCTTTTATGGGGAGATTATGTGGTGATGATGTTTGGGGGGTAATATTTGGGCTTTTTAAAGTAGTGGTTTTTATACTAGTTTTGGGCAGGGAAACAAGGGTTTACATGGGGATTTTATTAAAAAAGTTTGGGAGGAAATTTTTTGGCCCTTGTGTAAAAAACGGGCCCGCAAAAAATGAAGAACTTTACGGGTTTTAAAAAAATTCCCAAAACCAAATAAAATCCAAAAAAAAATGGCACAAATTTAATAAATTTTTTTCATGATCACCGCAGAAAATTTTTTTTCCTTTTCCTTTGGGGTGGGGGGTTTAAAAGGGACGGGTGACCCGGGATTTGGGGGGGGGGGAAAGGGCTAGGGCACTTACCTGTTTTGGTGACCCTGAAAATTTTTTGATTGGGGGCCCGCCCTTTTCCTGGGAAAAACAAATACCCCCAGAAGCATGGTGGTGGCAGCACATTGGTGGTAAGAAAAAGGGGCAAAAAACAGGTAATCCAGGAGAAAAAAACCCCCTAAAAGGGTTTGAAAAAAACTTGAGACTGGGCCCTTGGGGTTAAAATTTCCCAGCAGGGCAAGGGACCATAAACATAAGTCAAAGCTACAAGGGAAATGGTTAAACATCAAAGCTTACCCATGCTTATAAGGGGCCCGTCAAAGCCCAGCCCTAAACCCCTTTGAGTTTTCTGTGGAAATGACTTAAAAAACATTCCCCAACCATTTGACTGAGTGGGCTTTTTTTCCAAAAAGAATGATCGAAATTCCGGGCCTCTAAATTTGCAAGCTGGAAAGAGAGCCCCCCAAACAGATTTTCGTGCATTGAGCTAAAGGTGATTTTAAAAAGTTTTCGATCTCAATGCATATTTTTACTTTGCAAAAATTTGGGGAACCCTTTAAACACTGTTTTTTGTGGTTTAAAAAAACAAAAAAAAACCCAAAAAAATATCTATCTTTTTTTATCTTTTATCTATCTTTTACACTTTTATAAACACATTTAAAATTAAAGCCAAAAAAGGGACAACTTAAAGTACAGCCCCCTTTGCACATGGCTCGCTGGTGGAAAAAGGGCCCTTTTTTGCGGGGTTAAAAACCAAAACAAATTTAAAAATTTGCAAATTGGCCCATTGATGAAGATGAATTCATACTCTGCGTTATATGGATTGTTGTTTTCTAAATCAAAAGGGAAAATTTTTCAAAAATTTAAATTTGGAAAAGACCCATAAGGGTTTTTTGATGCTTAAAATTTCATTGGGATGACAAAGAGCATTGTAAAACAGTATTCATTAAATGGCATAATTCTCCAAACAAAACATATTGCCTTTCACTCATCTCCCAACAAGTGGACTATATCTTTGTATGGGCTCTTTCAAACACACTCTTGTTATACAGCACTTGTAAGATGCATTTTTTGGTCCAAATGAAAAGCTTATGGGAAAAAAAAGGGCCCCAAAAAGTAAAGGGTTTAAAAAATTTTTTTAAATAAAGACTCTCCAAAAAATTTGCTTTAAAGTTTCCATTGGGGAATAACATTTTACCTAAAAAAAAAAAACCCCTTTTAAAAGATGCCCCAAGTTTCCCCCTGCAAAAAAATTTGTGAGTTTTAAAAAAAACCAAATTGCATGGTTCTCAAAAGGGCAAAGGGGGAAAAAGGGTTTGGCTCATACTGGTTTTGGGAAAAAAATGGTCAAAGATGTTAAGCTCTTACTGTCCGACTCCTCTTTTTGGGTTTTGGGAAAAAAGTTTTGGCAAAAACCCCCACTCAAAATGGGTTTGGGCTGCCAAAGCTGTCCCAAAAATTTTCAAGGGTTTTGGGAGAAATTTTTTTGCAACCCTTTTCATTTAAAAACTTTGCACAGTGCTTTCAAAAAGAAAATGCAGAAGTTGTGGGGCAGTAGGTTTTTTCCTTTTAACTTGATAAAGCAAATTTTTATGGTGGGAATCAGTAAATAGAGGTTTTTTTTTTTTTCCCGAAAATATTAAAAAAAAAATGGGGGACTAAACTTACGTTTATCTTTAAAAAATCCCCCTTTTTTTTTATGAAAAGTCCAACATTTAAAATTTAAAAATTTTTAAATAAGTTCGAAGATGTTTTCAAACACCCCAGTAATTTTGGTTCTGGAAACTTTTTACTTTATATATTAAAATTTTTGTAAATTTTTTTTTCCCTACATCTTAAGAAATTGTTATGCTTATTGAATATATGTTTTAATAATAGCTTACTCCAGCAAGATTATCTGGAGGGGTGATGGGGCACCAAAAAAGGGAGGGGCCTTTTGACACTTTTGCTCCTGGTTTAATTTTGTTATCCCCTAACCCAAATTTCCTTTTAAAAAATGCTCTTTGGAAGTGTTAAGACAAATTTTTAATTATTTTAAAAAAATAAAAATTCTTTTAAGGGTACCCCCTTTCCCTTTTAGGACCCCCAAAATTTGGGTGTTTAGTTTTTCGGGTTTTTTTTGTTAAAAAAGACATAAAATTAATTTTCACATTAAAAAAACGTATGTTTGGACAATTGCCTATATGCTCTCTTTAGTGTACATAAGTGCATATCAAGGACATTTGTCTAATTTAGCCTAGTCGACGTCATTTATTTGCATAAGAAATTCTACAGTTGGAATATAAACTTTAAAACCAAATTTGCGGCTCGGTTTTAAAGATTTCCTCAAAATTTTTTTACCCTTTTAAAAAATTTGTTTAGAAAGGGAAAGGGGTGCAGATACAATACTCTTGTAACAAAAATTTACAAAGGGGGTTTTTAGCAGGGAGTAAATTTTCTGCTTAACTTTTTTAAAAGTAGCTGTTTTGTAATTGTTGCAGCTACAGGGACAAATTATCTGCAAATATGTTTCATTGGTCACTAAATATGTGTGCAATTATCAGGGTAGTTGGCATATTAGTTGTTTTGGGGCCCACCAGCTAAAGACACCCACTACGTTTGTTAAACCCTTCCTGACAGCCATTCATAGTAATATAGCTCTTTGTTTGTTTCCTCCCCACCTTCCAAGAAGAGCCAGAACTATTTTTTCAAGTACATCAATATGAGGGCTTTTATTTTGTGAGGCAAGATGTACTTTTTAATGGTGTCATTGACCGTACAATAGAATGTACTGGAAACTGAAAAAAAATTAAATGTGAGATAAAAACCCATACTTGCGCCATGTGTGCGGGGGTTTTGTTTCTATTGGGTTAACTCATTGGTATAACTTTGTTATATGAATTCTGTGGGCTGATACGATTCCAGCAATACCAAATATGTATAGTTTTCATTAGGTTTTAGTACTGTTAAAAAAAATGCAAACATTATTTCTTAAATTTGCATTGCAGCCTCAATTTAGGTGACCAATAACTTTTTTGTTCTTGTTCTTCCACCTATGGATCTGATTGAGTGTGCATTTTTTGCAGGCTCAAGTGTAGTTTATATTGGTACCATTTTGGGATAAAAGTGACTTGTTGGTCACGTTTTAAAGTAATTTTGGCATTTGGAATTGTTTTCTTCTATGTTGTTCAACATACAGGATAAATGATATTATAATTCAATGAATCGGACTTTTATTGACAAGTAAATACTAAATATGTCTAAATTTTTTTTATTTGAAAAATGGCAAAAGGGGGATGATTTGAACTTTTAATATATTTTTTAATATAATTATAAATTTTTAAAATATTTCTTCATGTTTATACTTTTAAACTTTTTTTTCATTACATTAAGTCCCCCAAGAGTATTTGAACACTAAGGGGTGACATCATCAGTACACCCTTGTACATTGTATAAACAATGCAGAAGGGTGTACAAAGATGGTGGTTTTATTACATCCTGCCTGGGGCCACGACTGTGAACACCAAGGCATCTAAAGGGTTAAACAGTAGGGTTAAACACTCATTCCCTGCCGTTAGTGGTGGGTGTTAACTGCAATTACAGAGTAAGCTAGCTACACAGAGACTTACCAACACCAGGATGTACCAATGCATTCTATATTGGTTAGGGGTTGAAGGAGCATCAGAGGTTAAAACTAGTAGTGGATTAGTGTGGTTGTTGGAGAGATGTATAGTAAGACAGAAATTTTGCAGAAGGCCATAATTTTTCATTAAATTTATTGTCTGCTAATAATAATGAGATGATGCTGCTGAATCTATCACTGTCTACACAGTATACTCCCACAGTCTTTGCGGTGGACTCCGGTGAAGACTAGGGGCCCCTTAGACTCAGATCCTTGGCATGGTCTGCTATGCCATCATCACTTGCGGTGGCTCAGTGGATCCAAAACTACCCGCGGTCTACTGTGTCAGTCCTTACTGGCCCCAAAAACATAACAGAGTGAACTGCCAGCTTAAAACGTGACGGTACTATTGACATGACATTCTCACCAGATGTCGGTAACAACCCATCCAATCCACACAGGCAAAGAAATCGAACCATAGATATCCATAAATTAAGTTATGTGTAATAATGAAAAATGACACAGAAAAAAAGTATTAAACATGCTTACTGAAATGTATTGAATACAAAAACCATTGTTGTTGATGATAATTTCAAGATGCCTCCTGTATGGAGATACTAGTGGCATACAGTACGTTGCTCAGATGGGTTTCTGGCTCACTCTTCTGCACAAACACTCTTCAAATCCCAAAGCTTCCATGGACTCCTTCTATGAACTCTGAGCTTTAGTTCCTTCCATAGATTTTCTATTGGATTCAGGTCTGGTGATTGGCTGGGCCATTCTAACAACTTTACTTTCTTTCTCTGAAACCAATTGAGAGTTTCCTTGCCTGTGTGTTTGGGATCATTCTCTTGTTGAAATGTCCATCCTCATTTCATCATCATCATCCTGGTAGATGGAAGCAGTTTTTTATCAAGAATGTTTCGCTACTTGTGTCCACTCATACGTCCTTCAATTATATGAAGTTTTCCAGTTCAGTATGCTGAAAAACAGCCCTACACCATAATGTTCCCACTTCAACACCACACTGTTGTTATGGTACTTTTGGGGTGATATTCAGTGCCTTTTAGTCTTCAAACTTGGTTTCTATCATGGCATCCAAAGAGTTCAATTTTGGTCTCAGCATACCAGACTATATTCTATATTATATTTAGAGATGGGCGAATTTCCCGAAATTAGTTTCGTTCACTTTGCCGAATTTCTCGGCAAAAAATAACTTCGTTCCGAATTACTTCGGCACGAATCACGTTAAAAAACAGCTATTTCCAGGCTGCACACGCCTGCAAGGTGCTGTAGAACGTTGTGCCATACTTAAATATGCAGAGGGAGCTTGGTTTGGTCTTCATACAATGTTGTGTTTTAGTATGACACGCACATGACTGCCGCCGCTCTTAGAATCGCTTCACTATAAAATTCCCTGGGCACTTAAGAGGGCAAAACTGACCAAAAAACTGAAGGGGGAATGTAGCCTGATAAAGTCATGCGAGTGACAGCTGGAAAAAAAAACAAGTTGAGGGCTCAGGTGGCAACATCAGTGACAGAGTGTGGAGGTGACGGCGGCAGCCACAGCAGCATGTGGTCAGAGAGTGGCACAATGACATTCTGGAGGTGGCAAAAACAGGAGTAGGCCACAGAGTGGAACAATGACACAGTATCTAGGTCACGGCAGCAGCCATAGCAGCAGCATGAGGTCAGAGAGTGGCACAATAACACAGTGTGTAGGTCACGGCAGCAGCCACAGCAGCATCATGAGGTCAGACAGTGGCACAATGACAGAGTGTGTAGGTCACGGCAGCAGCCACAGCAGCGCATGAGGTTCAGACAGTGGCACACTGACACAGTGTGTAGGTCCCCGCAGCAGCCACAGCAGCAGCACGAGGTCCGACAGCGGCACAAGGGACACAGTGTGTAGGTCACGGCACAGCAGCAGCTGAGGTAGGCAGTGGCACAATGACACAGTGTGTAGGTCATGGCAGCAGCTTTGAGGTCAGGCAGTGGCACAATGACACAGTGTGTAGGTCCGGCAGCGCATGAGGTCAGGCAGTGGCACAATGACATTCTGGAGGTGTCAAAAAAAGTAAAAGGCCACAGAGAGGGACAATGACACAGAGTCTAGGTAACGGCAGCAGCCACAGGAGCAGCATGAGGTCAGACAGTGGCACAATGACACAGTGTGTAGGTCACGGCAGCAGCCACAGAAGGCAGCATGAGGTCAAACAGTGGCACAATCACATTCTGGAAAGGTGGCAAAAAAAGGAGTAGGCCAAGAGTGGGACAATGACACAGGTGTGTAGGTCACGGCAGCAGCAGCATGAGGTCAGACAGTGGCACAATGACACAGTGTGTAGGTCACGGCAGCAGCCACAGGAGCAGCATGAGGTCAGACAGTGGCACAATGACACAGTGTGTAGGTCACGGCAGCAGCCACAGCAGCAGCATGAGGTCAGACAGTGGCACAATGACAGAGTGTGTAGGTCACGGCAGCAGCCACAGCAGCAGCATGAGGTCAAACAGTGGCACAATGACATTCTGGAGGTGGCAAAAACAGGAGTAGGCCACAGAGTGGGACAATGACACAGTGTGTAGGTCACGGCAGCAGCCACAGGAACAGCATGAGGTCAGACAGTCGCACAATGACAGTGTGTGTAGGTCACGGCAGCAGCAGCATGAGGTCAGGCAGTGGCACAATGACACAGTGTGTAGGTCACGGCAGCAGCTTGAGGTCAGGCAGTGGCACAATGACATTCTGGAGGTGGCAAAACAGGAGTAGGCCACAGAGTGGCACAATGACCACGTGTGTAAGGTACGGCAGCAGCAAGGGAAACCAGCTTGAGGTCAGCAGTGCACAATGTAACAGTGTGTTAGGCCACGGAGCTAGCAAGCATGAGGTTAGACAGTGCACAATGACACCAGGTGTAGGGGCACGGCAGCAGCCACAGCACAGCATGGGGTGCAGTTGGCACAATGACATTCTGGGTGGGGGGTGGCAAAAAAAAAAAAAAACAGGAGGAGGACAGAGAGTGGGACAATGACACAGTGTGTAGGTCACGGCAGCAGCAGCATGAGGTCAGACAGTGGCTTTAATGACATTCTGGAGGTGGCAAAAAACGGGAGTAGGCCACAGAGTGAGATAATGACACAGTGTGGAGGTCATGGAAGCAGCCCCCAGCAGCAGCATGAGGTCATCCAGTGGCTCAATGACCACAGTGTGGAGGTGGGTGGCAATACCAGTCCCTGGTAAAGATTGTTGTTGGCAGATGGAGAAACTGTCAGCAGATGTGTGGCATCAGGCGGGTGGCGGCATCAGAATAATGGCTGAGGCAGGTAGTTTGAACCCAGATCTTTTTCTCACAGTTTGGGTGAGGCGTCATGGCTGATGTAGTCTGACGCCAAAATGCTTTGGTGTGTGGAAATCCTGGCCGATCCACGCCTGATTCATCTTTCAAAAGGTCAGTCGTTCACATTTCCCGTGGACAAGCGGGTTCCCCTTTGGGCTAACGATGGCCCCCGCCGCACTGAACACCGCTCTGATGCCACACTACTGGGCCGGGCGGGGACAGCTTCTCCACTGCAAACTCGGCAAGTTGCGGCCACCACATCCATTTTTGGTGCCCAGTAGTCCAGCGGAAAATTCTAACTGGGGTGGCAGAGTGCTGTTCCAAGTAGGCCACAACCTGTTGTTCAGGGACTGCTCCAGGTCCTGCTGCTGCTGCTGGCGACTCCCCTCCTCACTAGGCGGGTGAAGGAAGCTGCTCATCAGTGACTCCAGACTTAGGTTACTGCTGATGGAGCTGGTACTGCTCCTACCCCCCCCTTCCCCAGCAGCCGGGCGTAGTACGTGAGCGCTGAGGAACCCCCCGGGTCAGACCTGTCAGAGGAGGGCGATGCGCACATAGGCAGCGGCCAACTGATTACGGAGGATTTCCCTATAGTATTTGAGTTTGTCCCCCTCTCAATAGCTGGGTAAAAGGCTCCCATTTTGGACCGGTAGTGAGGGTCCAATAGGGTGGAGAGCCAGAATTTCATCCCTCTGCCGGGATGCTGACTATTCGGCTGTCACTAGCCAGGAAAATAAGCATGGTGCGGGCCATCTACACAAGTGACTGCGAGGGGCTCCCTGCCTCCATTTCCACTGTATACTGCCACGGTTCTTGGGGGTCATCTGCCTCATCTTCCTCATCTCCATCCCACCTCCTCCAGCTGCTCCTGCTCCTCCTCTCTTGTCACCGGGGGTAGAAAATCCAAATCATTTCACCAGACAATGCTTTGCTCCAATGTTCCTCTTCTCCTCCTCCATTTCAGTCCCCCCCGGACTCATGTGGCCACGAGATTTTAGTCGCCACATCTCCAGTCCCCTGCCCAGACAGTTTTTTTCAGCATCTGTTCCAGGAATGAAGCAGTGGAATGACGTTATTCATCCCGTAGCCCTTGGCGACTGACAAATAACGTGGCCTCCTCAAATGGCCCCCAACAAACGGCAGGTGTCACGCATGAGCTGCCACTGGCTGACATCAAAGTTACTTTGTCTGCCTGGATATCAAAAAAAATCGTTAATGCCCCTTTTCTCTGTTCATACAGTCGGTCCACATGTGCAGGCTGGAATTCCAAAGGGTGGAAACATCACATACCCAGGTGTGTTGGGGGAGGCCGTTCTGCCGCTGCAACTCGAGGAGGGTTTTCCTGGCTTAGTAGGAATGGATGAAATGCATGCACAGTTTCCTGGCCATTTTCAGAATCTTCTGAAGATCGGTAGAAGACTTCAGGAACCTCTTCACAACCAGATTGAACACATGCGCCATGCAGGGTGCATGGACCATCCCTCCTCGGTGCAGCGCGGACACCATGTTACTCCCATTGTCCCGTCACCATGGTTCCGATTTGCAGTTGGGCGGAGAAAGCCACATATCGATTTCTTGCTGCAGGGACAGGGCAAGTTCCTCCCTTGTGTGACTCCGTTTTCGCCCAAGGCAAGCCAGGTGTAGAACTGCGTGACACTGCTGTGCCCTTCACTTGTGGTATGATGGAGCAGTACTTGTGGAGGCTGAGATGATGGTGGTGGTGGAGGAGGAGGAGGAGGAGGCGGACATTGGCGCAGGAGCCGCAGTTTGACAACGTGGAGGATAAAGCGGCGTCTCCTGTCCAAGTTGTTGGTGTGCCTGGGCCGGAAACACTTTTCACCAGTGGGCCGTAAAGGACATGTACTGGCCCTGACCGTAGTTAAAAGCTCCAGACGTCCGCGCTCCCGTGCACCTTGGAACAAACCGATAAGCTTAAGGACTGGCCCCACCTTCTGTTTACATTATTTATGAAGTGCTGGTGCTGCCTTTTTGGAAAGAAATTACGGCTTGGAACTCTCCATCTCGGCTCAGCACAAGCCATTAGTTCTCTGATGGTGCAGAGTCCACCATTTGGAAAGGGAGGGACTGCAAGTACCAACAACTTGGACAGGAGCACGGTCAGCTGCTGCACCTTTAGGATGGTTGGACGCATACTGTTGTCTCTTTGCAATCGCCTCGCTGAACAACTGCTGGCGCCACGAGTAGCGTGGAGCAGGAGCATCTGGAACGGGAGATGATGTCAAAGAGAAACAGCTCCCTTCTGCAGAGGTGGTGGAGCCTTGATGGCTGCAATGGCATGCTTGCCACTGGGCGCTGCTGCTGCTGCTACTGCTGCGGCGGCAGGATGGACCACCACTTTTGAGCCACGTTTCTCCCCCGGCCACCGGATGGTGACGCTGCATGTGTTGACGCAGGGCCGTGGTGCCAACGTTAGCTCTCTGGCCACGCAACACTTTCTGCTTACAGATTCTACATATACCCATATTCGGCTCCTCCGGTGTCTTAGCAAAGAAAATGGCCCACACCGCCGAGTAGCTGATTTTACCACCAACGCTCCGCACTGAGTGACTACTACCGCCGCTGCCTCGCTGAGCCCCTGTGCCTCTACTTTCTTGGACCTGCAAAGCCGGTTTTCTACCCCGTGGTCGCTTTGCTCCCGACCTCACGCTGCTGCTACCCTGCTGACTCACGGCCACACAATGCACTTGCTGGCTGCGCCGCTGCCTGATGCGCAAGCTGACGCCATCTTCTCCTAATGATGATGAAGCCCTTGCCTTACACGGCTCCCAAGTGCGGTCGGCTACATCATCATCTATTTGTGTTTCATCGTCACTGCTGTCCTCATCACCGGTCTTGGTATGCAGAAGGCTCGACCCCCCCACAACATGACCTCCCATGCCACTCTCCAAACATCGATACTTTGCCGCCTAAATGCAAGAAGCAGGGGATATTGGCCCCATTTCTTCGCTGCCAAGTAGCTGCTGACTGCCCTCCTCAAATTGTTCATCCTCGCTATGTAGTGGCGCTGAGCCCAGACCACATAGTAGATCTCTGGCTGAGGGAAACCCGGGTGGGACAAGAGCAGGTTGAGGACAGGTGAAAGGGGCCCCTGACTCGCTCCGGGCCCTGCCAACTAAGGGTTGTGTCTGATGTTCCCAAACCCACTCTTGGCTGGGGTTGTCAAGATGTCTCTGGGGGGGAGGGGATGACCTAGTCAACCAATCAAGAACCTGGGGTTGCTGAACAACACACGGCCGCTAGATGACAGCGGCAGTTGTGGCCTCACCGAGTGACCCCTGCTGCGACGTCCCCTTGCTGTGCTGCGACCTGGGCCTGCTCCAGGAATGTTTGTGCCCCGGCCCCTCGCCGGTGAAGACCCTGCCAGCTCTCTGTCTGGGCATACTGTTTGTTCTAAAATGTTTCAGACACTGTTTGATGAAGATATCTGTATATGATAAATTACACACCCTGTATGTGATGCCAAATGAACCCACTAAAAAGCTTGGGGGAACCCTTGGATATAAATTGCGCTCCACAAAAGGGAAGGAAAAAATTGACTTGTATGTGCCGTTAAAAACTCTGTGTATTTTAAGAATATAAAAGCACAAACAGGCTTAATTTTAACCTTCGGATATGAATTATGCTACAGAATTTCTTTTGTGGCGGTGAAAAAACAAAGTTTCTTTTACTGAGTACAAAAAGCAGAACAACGCTTAATTAACCCCTGGTGTAAATTGCGCAAAAGAATTGAGCAGCAGGAAACTACTAGTTTGTAGCGTGTTACAATTGCGTGTTTTTCTACGCTACACAACAAGAGAAAAAATTGTAATTAACCTTCGTTTTGTGAATTTGCTACAGGAAAATTGTATTTTTTGGCGGTGGAAAAAGACGGTTTCTTGGAGTCACAACAGCAGCCAGAAAAAACGCTTAATTAACCCCTGGATGTAAATTGCGCAAAAAGAATTGAGCAGCCGGAAACTACTAGCTTTGTTTGCGTGTTACAATTGGGGTGTTTTCTACGCTACACAACAAGAGAAAAAATTTTAATTAACCTTCGTTGTGAATTATGTACAGGAAAATTGTATTTTTGGGTGGTGAAAAGACGGTTTTTTGGAGTCACCACAGCAGCAGAACAACGCTTAATTAACCCCTGAGTAACTTGCGCAAAAGAATTGAGCAGCCGGAAACTACTAGCTTTGTAGCGTGTTACAATTGCGTTTTTTTTCTACGCTACACTACAAGAAGAAAAAATTGTAATTAACCTTCGTTTGTGAATTATGCTACAGGAAAATTTTATTTTTTGGCGGTGAAAAAGACGGTTTTTTTGGAGTCACAAAAAGCGCAGAACAACGCCTTAAATTTAACCCCTGGATGTAAATTGCAAAAGAATTGAGCAGCCGGAAATACTAGCTTGGGAGCGTGTTACAATTGCGTGTTTTCTACGCTACACAACAAGAGAAAAAATTGTAATTAACCTTCGTTTGTGAATTATGCAAAAAAAAAAAAGAAAAAAAAAAATTTTATTTTTTTGGGGGTAAAAAGACGGTTTTTGGAGTCACAACAGCAGCAGAACAACGCTTATTAACCCCTGGATGTAATTGCGCAAAAGAATGAGCAGGAGGAAACTACTAGCTTTGTAGCGTGTTACAATTGCGTGTTTTCTACGCTACCACAACAAGAGAAAAAACTGTAAATTAACCTTCACTTGTGAATTTGCTACAGGAAAATTTTATTTTTTGGCGGTGAAAAAGACGGTTTCTTGGAGTCACAAGCAGCAGAACAACGCTTAATTAACCCTGGATGTAAATTGCGCAAAAGAAAATTTAGCAGCAGGAAACTACTAGCTTTGTAGCGTGTTACAATTGCGTGTTTTCTACGCTACACAACAAGAGAAAAAATTGTAATTAACCTTCGTTTGTGTATTATGGTACAGGAAAATGTTATTTTTTGGCGGTGAAAAAGACGGTTTCTTGGAGTCACAACAGCAGCAGAACAAAGCTTAATTAACCCCTGGATGTAAATTGCGCAAAAAATTTGAGCAGAGGAAACTACTAGCTTGTAGCGTGTTACAATTGCGTGTTTTTTTACGCTACACAAAAAAGAGAAAAAAAAACTGTAATTAACCTTCGTTTGTGAATTATGCTACAGGAAAATTGTATTTTTTGGCGGGTGAAAAAACGGTTTCTTGGAGTCACAACAGCAAAGAACAACGCTTAATTAACCCCTGGATGTAAATTGCGCAAAAGAATGGAGCAGCAGGAAACTACTAGCTTTGTAGCGTGTTACAATTGCGTGTTTTCTACGCTACACAACAAAGAAAAAAAATTGTAATTAACCTTGTTTGTGAATTATGCTACAGGAAAAATTTTATTTTTTGGCGGTGAAAAAGACGGTTTCTTGGAGTCACAACAGCAGCAGAAACAACGCTTAATTAACCCCTGGGATGTAAATTGCGCAAAAGAATTGAGCAAACCAAAAATGAAGTGGTATTTGTATTATATAAACGCTGTTTCTTTAAATGAATACAACAGGAAATGGCTTAGATTCCCCTTGGATATTAAAGTGCTGTGAGCAGATAGCATTAACATGTTATGCAGCGCAGTGGACGCACACTGGACTTCAGATCAATACACCAAAAAATCAGAAATGAACATTAAGATAAGCAGTCTCTGAGACAAGCTGAGACACCCCAGAAAAATCGCTGTATAAAAATGAGTTCTTTAGTAACAATCAGCCGCGGCAGCACCTTCCCTGATCAGTGCAGTGAGAGGAGTGTGAGCTCCCAGCGTCGCCCCCGGACTTATATAGTGCGGTGACGTCACAGAATCCCGCCGGTCTCTGATTGGCTTCATCTCTGCACATGTCATGCAGGCTATGCCCTTCTTCCTCCCAGAGTTCTTTGCCCCATGTAACGCCATGTGCTCGCAGCCATTTTATCAATCAAAAGCACACTTCGTTCACCCGAAGTACCCCAAACTTCGACTTCGTTCAGAACCGAAGTTTTCATGAAATTCTCAACGAATTCCACTTCGTTAGAATCGATTCGCCTATCTCTAATTATATTCCCAGTGCTTCACAGGGTTGTCTAACTTTAAACATGCCTGAAATTGCTTTCTGTGGTGAGTCTTGTGTGGTGAGTGTGTATACAGGCCATGCATCTTAAAGGGGTTGTCTCACTACAAGGATTGCTTTTTATATTAAAGATCTTGCAAAAACAAGTCACTTTGCAATATGTGTCCATTAACCGTGTCCTACTTATTCCTAGATATCCCCTCTTGTATGGACTGCATCAGCTCCTCAGGTCGCTATAGCTACAGACCTGTTCTCTCTCTCCTGATAGGCTGTCAGCAGTGGTTGCTATAGCTACAGACCTGTTCAATCTCTCCTGATAGGCTGCCGCACTGGTTGCTTCAGCTACAGACCTGTTCTCTCTCTCCTGATAGGCTGTCAGCAGTGGTTGCTATAACTTTAGACCTGTTTGATCTATCCTGATAGGATGCCAGCACTGGTTGCTATAGCTACAGACATGTTCAATCGCTGATGATAGGCTGCCAGCACTGGTTGCTATAGCTACAGACCTGTTCAATCTCTCATGAAAGGCTGCCAGCACTGGTTGCTATAGCTACAGACCTGGCTTCTACTGCAACCTAGTGGAAGTCAGTAAACACGCCCCTGAATTCAAACTGAAACCAAGAAAACAGGACTGAGGTAAGAGGAATCGATGTAGTGAGACAACCCCTTTAACTGCATTTCTTTGAGACAGTTGCACCTGTTGAGTCCAAGTCTTTCTGTAGCTCTTCCTTGGCTCTTGGGCAACTCTTCAGATAATTTTTTCCTCTCCGCTGTCTGAAATATTTTGGGGAGCACCTGGTCATGGACTGTTTATGATGAAATGTTGTTCTTTCCACTACCGGATTATGGTCCCAACAATGCTCACTGGAACCTACAGTAGTTTCGAAATTCTTCTGTAACCAGTGCCATCAGTATATTTTGCAACAATAAGGTTACAAAGGTCTGGAGACAGCTTACTGATTTTACCCATCATGAGATATTTCTTGTGTAGCACCTTGGTAGTGAGACACCTTTTTATAAGCCATCAATTGAATAAGCTTATAATATTTTTTTTTTACTAAGTGGCAGTATTGCTTTTTAATTATTGATAGATTTCAGCTGTTGTCATGACTTTCCATTGATTTTTGCACCTTTCTTTCTTCATGTGTTCAATACTTTTTCCTGTGTCATTTCTCATTATTACACATAACTTATGGACAGCTATGGTTTGATTTATTTGCATTTGTGGATTGGATGGGTTGTTATCGACATCTGGTAAGAATTTCATGTCAATAGCACCTTTAGAAATATATTTTCTTAGAAAATTGGTTCTATATATTGTGCAGTCATTGTCCAGGGTAAATAACTTTTCCCTTAAGTGAATGCATTTCTTTTACAGTCACCATCATGGGAAAAGGTATCTACTAGTATATATACCTGTGGCACAAAAAAAAAATTACATCACAAGATACACAATAAAAAATTAACAAATAAAATATTTAGACTAAAACCTAATTTTGATTACTTAATTTTCTAACTATTTGTTATATTATTATTCTGTATCATTATTCATTTGAATAGTGTTTATTCATTCAGTCACAATAAACATGCTGGTCCTAAAATGACTTTTCTACTTTTGCCGAAGTGAATCATTTACCAAATCTCTGTTCCTGTTGTATGTGCAGAATATTTGGAGGATTGTTGCTTTTACAAGTCTCCTGTTTCCAAACCAGTGAGTTAAAACCAAGGTTGTGAAGCATAACTAACTACTTGGTTGGTATTTCATGTTACTCATAGCATCTTTTACTGACCTAGTTGGTCCCTTGGTAGCTGCTGCTAAGGTTCAGAAGCACAAATAAAAAGTGCTTATTTTTGCAAATTATAACATAAGAGAACACCAACATGCTAAGCTCTCGCAATCATAAACTTTCTCCGACATATAATATCTTGCTAGGGGGTACACAAGAGAAGAATCAGAGACCGATTTTTAGTTGTGGACTCAACAGTCTTCCCAAATATACTTCTTGGATACCTTATAAGACATCACTTGGTTTACCAAAGGTAAGTCAGCAGATATATGTTCTTTAACCAGTTTCTGACCAGGTAATTTACCCACCCCCTCTCCCTACCAACTAGGCATATACTGTATATATTTTTTTCTTAGTATATGCTTTAACACTTGCTCGGTTATTATACCATTTTTTTTTGCCTTTTTTTCCATGACACAAGGCTTTATTTTTATGTAAGTTTTACATTTGATTATTTTTTAATGATATCAAGGAAAACAGTAAAAATATAAAAAAAAGTTTTTTACATTTAGTTCTTTTCAATAGCAAGAAGTGGCACTACAATAAATTTTGTAATTGTGTCACTTATCCATTATGTATCTTTTTATATAGATGTTCATTGGTTTTATGGTTGTATGGGGCGGAGCTAAAAGGTTCGGTTTGAGTGGGGGTTTTTGTGTGTTTTGTTTTCAATTTATTTCTTTTTCATATTGAGCTTCTCATAAGCACAATGTCATTTTTGTTGTTGCTGAATCCCCTTGTAACTGGTGCTGATATACTAGCCCTAGTTTTATGGGAAATATAGAGCCTTGAACTCACTGCAGAGCTGATCTTGGTCTGATAAGACCCTGCAACTCCTGCAGTTACCCAGACATAGGCAGGGCCGTCTTTCCCATTGGGCAAGGTAAGCGGTTGCCCGGGGGCCCCACGAGCTCAGGGGGCCCCTCAGACAGCTGCCTACCTTACTCAGTGGGAGTGAGTACACCCAGACGTTTGTTGGACTGCCACACCGCCGCCCTGTTGCACTGTGCCTGAGCTTACTCTTCACAGGCAGGCAGGGCAGTGCGGCAGTCAGAGCAGGGGCCAGGCTTCAAATGCTCTGTCTGTGTCCTGATGCGGCCCCTGCTATTCCTGTGCTTTGCCTGTGCTTTACTGCTCACAACTCAGGCAGCACAGCACTGAGGTAAAGCAGGGGCCAGACCACGATCCTCTGAGCTCCTGCACTACAGATTGCTCCTCCCCCTCTTCAGTAGTGCGGCCACTGAAGAGCAGGAGACTGCTGGAGAGAGAGGAGCAGAGCTGCCTCCTCCCTCTACCATCATCCCTTTGGCAGTGAAGAGCTGAAGACTGCCTGGCCCCCTGCTGTCTGGTCTTCAGGACAAGTGAGTGATTGAGGAGAGAGGAGGGGAGGGGGGATGTGAGGTGTTATGAAGGGGGGAGGGGGGAGGTGTGGGGATTTACCACAGGGAGGGGGGTGTTAGGAAGCCTATCCAGTGTTTACAATCTGCTGGCTGTGTATCTAAGCCTATCTAGTGTGTACATTCTGCTCACTGTGTATCTAAGCCTACACAGTGTGTACAATCTGCTCACTGTGTATCTAAGCCTATCCAATGTGTACAATCTCCTGGCTGTGTATCTAAGCCTATCCAATGTGTACTCTCTGCTGGCTGTGTATCTAAGCCTATCCAATGTGTACAATCTACTGGCTGTGTATCTAAGCCTATCCGGTGTGTATTATCTGCTGGCTGTGTATCTAAGCCTATCCAGTTTTATATGTGCTGGCCCTGTGTATCTAAGCCTATCCAGTTTTATATCTGCTGGCCCTGTGTATCTAAGCCTATCCAGTTTTATATCTGCTGTCTCTGTATATTTAAGCCTATCATGAACAGTCTGCTGAGATACTGTATGTGCAATACTGTGTCACAGTCAGTATATCTTAGGATATGATATTGTACTGTAAGTGCATGTTCACACAGCATTTGTTAAATACGTATTTGGGTCCATTTTAGTCACTGAAAAACGGACTCCAAACTGTATTTAACAATGTTCAATAAGTACTAAACTATACAAGGCAGTATCTGCCCCGGGCAATCGTGCATTGAAATGACACGGTTGCAAGCGCTTAATTTCAACAGAGCAAACAAGCTCGTTTACAGCGCGCAAAACTGCACGTTTTGAATACATTGTGTGAACCCCTAAATTGGGGCTTTTTAACTGGCCTGGCAGCCCCAACTGAAAATACTCCTGGGTGTATATGTAAAATTCTGATAAAAAGAGTTGTTTTTATTTTTATCACAAACTCAGAGGCAGTTTTTTGTGGGAAAAAAGTTCGTTTTAAAAAAGGGCCATGAAGGGTCATGAAATGTACGGGAATCTGAAAAAAAAAATTCAAAAGTGGGGGAAATTTAAAAAAAAAAGTACTTGAAAAACCATGTTTTCAGGGGGTTTTGGGTTTTGGTGTTTACTTTTTGGTTTTTTGGGTAATGTTCACTTTTGGTTATTTTTGGCGTGTTTTTCGCCACTTTTTGGTACACAAATGCCCCATCAAAAGTTTTGGTAATCTGTTTCATAGAAACTAGGGATTGCGCCTCCCCCCCCCGTACAATCAAACATATGGTACGCACGGGGAGAAAAGTACATTCCCAATTACTTGGGGCAAAAAAGCAACGAAAATTTAATGTCAATGGGGCCGGCGGGCTTCAGGAGTACGCTCCGCAGTACGTCGTGTGAACATACCCTAAGTGATGTATTATCTGAACTCTGCATTGGTTGGGGGGCCCAGTGCACAGCACTGCCCAGGGGCCCATAATGCTGTTAAGACGGCTCTGGACATAGGGATGGGATGCCGAAATCCAGCTTGCTACTAGTTTGTATATACAGCACTTATAAAGTGTTGTGTATACAGAACTTGGGAAGGCAGGGACAGCAATTAACCGTTCTGCCTTCTCACTAGAGAGACTGGCTGCCACTGACAGATGGCTCTCCACTCCTGCAGCTGCACAAACACTGCAGCTCTGAACTCTGCACAGATATTTCAGATATTCCAGATATAGCTGTCCTAGGCTGTATTTACACAGGTGCCTGTGGGCTCCTTCAGGGTTTCGTTAAATGTCAGAAGCCTTACAAAACCCAATTAAAAGTCATTGGGGTCCGTTGGTTGCTGTTCAGATAAAACATCCCCAATATCTGTCTTGCTTCAATATCAGGTAGATTTGTGAATCCAAAATTTGGATAAAAACCCTTATAGGAATGAGCTACTTTTACAACGGAAATGTGGCTTAGCAGGACATTATATATTTCGTTCAGATATTTAACCAAATCCTAAAATTTCAATATTTCTTTATCTCAAACAAAATATATCTAAAAGTGTGAAAATAATGAAACACTATGTAGTAATCCTGCAACCTGTGAGATTTGCATTTCTATTGAGACATTTGGACAGCATCAAGTCTAGAACCGGTATCGTTTGTGCCAGAGACAGGCTTACTGTCACCTTGGCAACAAATCCAGATGTGATACTTTCCTGTGTGGGACAAAATGAAGGCAAGCACAATATGGTCTGCTACAATATACTCGGTCTCCCAGGGTGTTGCTAAGGACAAAGCTCATCATGATTCCCCTTGTCTGTTAGATTTGGCTGCAAATGAAGCCAGAAGCTCTTTGGATATGTCTGAAAGGCTATCTGTTGGATCTTAAACCCATTTACAATGTCTTACTTGCAGTTTGTTCACTGCTATTATTATTTTTTTTTATATGAAATAGGGTCTGTGGTCTTAGTTTACTCTGAACAATGTTGTTAACTAGGATCACATCATGGCTTATATCATTGTGTTTCCACACAGTTATCAGCAAGGTAGACTGCTCACATTGTGCTACAATTCTCAGCTAGTTGAACTCTACTTTTATAGGCTATTGAAGTATGTACACAGGCATTTGTATATTCAAATATACACGCTTGACTTCCTGCCTTTTTGCCCATGTAAACTACATTGGAGAAAATAAGTATTTGATACACTGGTAGTTTTGAAAGTTTTCCCACCTATAAAGAATGGAAAGGTCTGTTATTTTTATCGTAGGTACACTTCAAATATGAGAGACAGAATCTGAAAAAATCCAGAAAATCACATTGTATGATTTTTAAATAATTAATTAACTTTTTTTTTTTGCATGAAATAAGTATTTGATACAGTAGAAAAACAAAACTTAATATTTGGTACAGAAACCTTTGTTTGCAATACAGATCGTCTCCAGAGCTTTCAGGTATCGGGACTGTTGCTGGGCTACACTGAGTTTCAGTTTCCTCCAAATACTGGGTTCAGGGCTGGAGACTGGCCAGACCACTCGAGGACATTGAAATGCTTCTTAGGCGATGTACACACGGCTTATTGCCTGCGCAATAGCGGGGACGGATTTCGCCTGCAATTACGCCGGCTGCCGTGCAGCGGGGGCGGGCAGCTGCTGGCCGGCCCCATAGAAAAATTATCCACA